>SZWC01002867.1:182398-216089 GCA_023375785.1 Penium margaritaceum
GTGGATACAACGGGGTGCAATGAGCACCCATCTTATCGGTGCAGTTTTCATCTTGTAACATGTGTTGTATCATCGATACTAGCATAGCTAGTCCGACCGGTACTCACGGCCGTAGTGCGTTTGGCACTCGTAACAATGGTGCATTCAACACCCGTGAAAAAAGTGTAGCATGTAGCTTTTGTCAAATGTGCAATCGGAGTTCATGATAACGGTGCATTCGGCACTTGTGTCATTGTTTTAACCGAATCACTTGTCAGCCATGCATTCAGCATCATGGTAACCGTGGGTTTGACACTCGCGTAAACACTACGGTTGCATTTTCCATGTTGGCCATATTCCAAGTGCAACCGGCACTTGTCAATCAACCATCATGCGTGGATCTCCACCATCGCATGTGTGTTTAGTGTGATTGGCACTCACATTCTTGTTTCATCAAAAACCACTCACAAATGACTCACCCAGCATCCTTGGTGCAATTGGAAACCACGTGGATACACAATCGAATCATTTTTTGTCATATATTTGTAGAACATGAGCAGTGCGTTCGGCACCAACATCGCGGATGCTTTTGGTATACTTGATTAAAGTACAATAGGCACATTTCTAGTGGTGTGTTCGATACCAGTAAAATTCGTGCAACTAGCATATGTGCTGTTGCTGGTAGTGCAGTCGGCACTTACATCGATGACGGGGTTGACACCTGCGTAATCGTGCAATGGACACCCATGCAGTTTGCACGTTTTGCATTGTTGCAGTAAGTAGGTGAGTTGTTTGAGTGGTCATAGCACATTCGGTGCTTCCATTATTTTTCATCAAGAATTTGTCTCAATGCACGTCACCATTGTGGTTTTGCAACCTGGTGCACATTGTAGTCATTGTTTTGCGTAAAAAAACTATTTGGTGCATGTACAACTTGTATTGAGCCATGGAATGGCTTTTTGGCGGTCAACCCCTCCAGTTTTCTCTCACAACATACCCCAAATATTGAGGTTGATCCACAAACACTTGGACACTATCAGTGCCTAAATTCTCGTGTTGAAACATTTCAAAGTGAATTTCGTTCAGGACATGGAAAACTGCTGGGTTTCCTCCATTTTTTGTGCTTCATGATGGAAAAGAAAAAGAAAACCAGAACTGCTGATTTATGGAAGAGCTCAACCAGGGCTTTTTGATTTCTACGTCAAAACCCATGATCAACTTGACCACACATTCGGGTTCGGCCAGGATAATTTTTACCGTTTCAAACGTTGTTGAACACGGTTGACATAGAATTCCTCAACTTGAGGATGAATGAAAATGAACCAAATTTTGGCATGTCAAGTGCTACACTTTTTGTCCATTTGATGCTTGGAATCTTCCAAGCGTCACCCGGTGGTGTGTCAGAGAACTATTGGTCTTCTCATTTTTCAGGAACAGGAAATTATGCTAGCACAATATCTGATAATTTCTCAGAGCATGGTAGAGCTCAGACCAAGCTCCTTGCCGCTTTTTATGGTGTTCAAAACCGGGTTCAAACGACAGTGATGTCTCTGTTTCTGTGGGCCAGCCATCAGGCTTGGGAAGAAGAAAAAGATTCATGCATCCACGAGGAACGAACATGATACTTTTTGGTTGCCGCACGAGGGTGTACCATTTGCACCACTCGCGCACACTAACAATATGCCAAAGATGTTTATCTATTTTTGTACTTGCCTTGCGGGCCATCACCCCCGTCAAACATGGAAGGACGGAGGAAACATCCTCCTTTCCTCTCCTGGCTGCCGGCCTGGAGGTGGGAGGTGCTCCCCTCTGAGCCCCTATGGCGTAGTTGACGCTCTAGGAAAAGAGGGGGATGGGAGTGGGAGGACTCTCTCCTCACTTTCCCCATTGCGCAGTCCGCTCCATGGACGAGGGGGGTGAGGGGGGCTCTCCCCTCAACCGCCCCCCTTGGCACCGTCGATGCCATGGACGAGGTGGGTGGGGGGGATAATCTCCCCTCACCAGCCCCTTGGCTTTGCTGGTGCCGTTGACGAGGGGGGGGGAGAACTCTCCCCTCACCTGCCACCCTTGGTGCCGCCGGTGCCATGGACGAGGGGGGGGGAGACTCTCCCCTCACCAGCCCTCCCCTGGCGCCGTCGGCGTCATGGACGAGGGGGGGGGGGGGACTCTCCTTACCTGTCCCCCCTTGTCGCCATCAGCACCATGGTCGATGGAGGGGGGGGGGCTCTCCCCTCATCTGCACCCCCAGGTGCTCTTGGCACCATGGAGGGGGGGGGGGCTCCCGTTCCCCTCCTCCCCTTTGGTGCCGTCGGC
Organism: Penium margaritaceum; assembly: GCA_023375785.1. Taxonomy (NCBI): domain Eukaryota; kingdom Viridiplantae; phylum Streptophyta; class Zygnematophyceae; order Desmidiales; family Peniaceae; genus Penium; species Penium margaritaceum. The sequence goes on from SZWC01002867.1 coordinate 184,691, forward strand.
GCAATGCTTAAGGGGGGAGGGAGGGAGTCCGTCCGTCTCCTCCCTTTGGCACTGTCGGTAGTGTGGGAGCGGAGGGGAGGGGGAGGGGGGAGGGAGTCCGTCCCTCTCCTCCCCGTCGGCCCCCTGACAAGGTGCCGGGGAGGTGGGGAGAGGCACTCCCCTCACCTCTCCTCTCGGCTCTCTCCCGAGATCGACGAGCACGACGAGCTTGATGCCGCCACGACGCCGGACGGGCGCCGTTTGATGACTCCCCCTGGCTCCCTTATTCCTTTTCCCTTTCCGTTGGATCGTCAAAGCTCGGTACTCGTTCATTGGTTCTTCTGCCGACCAGACGGCGTTTTGGACAAACGGTTTGAACATTCTTTTTGTTAAGGCAAGAAACACTCTTTTTCTTGCCTTGAATCTGGCCTATGGAGTGAATCCAGACTAGAGTCAGCTAGACTCTGCACCAACCTTATTTTCCCGACCTCAACTCGTCTAGACATCGGTCTTGAGCCCTCGAAACCCGGAAACCATTTTTAAATGCCATCTTTCATCCTGAAAATGGCTCGTACGCTACAAGAAAAACAAATATGAGATTAAAATTTCAATTTATCTAGAGAGAAAATCCAAAACTTTCCTCATAAATAGGCAGTAAAATGAGTTTTTCACTTTAAAAAATAAGGGGGAGATTCCTTTTTTCCCACCGTTTGAAAAAGTTCTATGCAGCTACCCACGCTACCCACTCTACCCACGGTTTAAGACTTTTTTTTATGCATCAGCTAGTCGTTGGAGAAGAAGACCAGTATGCCCAATTTTTGGCAGGGGTTTTACTGTTCTCCCCACTGATCTTAATCGGTGCATGCTATGTCCAAAAATTAAAAGAGAAGCACCCATTATCCACTTTTCACGACCTGACTCTGATACCTTCTTTTAAAGTGGGCTAGTGGTAGGAGAGCACGTTGTCACAACAACAGAATGGGAACCTAGAATTCTATAACAAGGTCGTATCTATTTGTTCAGAACTGACTCAACAACTTTCCTCTCTTTGCGTAAAATGGTTTGATTTTGATTTTTCACCGTCTGATCAACTATGCGACGACCCGGTTCCTCCTTTTTGACATGACTTTTTTTCCTTTCGCAGTGTTTGACATCGTGCACGAGAGAAACCTTGTATAGCAAAGTACAGGGAAGCGTTAGGTTCCATCAAATGAAAACCAAGGAACTACTACTTTTGTGGGTGGAACAGTCATGTATTCTTGTAACTTGAGTAGTAGAAGGTACTAAAAAATTGTCGTATTCTGAAGTCAACATTATTTCGTAGAAATGGATAAATTGTCTGTGAAGTTTTGCTATGGTAGAAAAATAGGCATATCTCCGTGCGGGTGCATATTGTCTGTTCAAAAGGCCAGAATCTAAATCATATTTATGGCTGGACGTCTCTCACCATAGAAAGAAGAAGGCAAAGAGGTATCAACCAAACCCCGTTCGATCGACGCCCCAACTTGTGCGGCTATCTCCGGCTACTCGTCGTCGGCCAAGTCCGACGACGACTAACAACCGAATGATGGCCGCAAACAAAATGAGCCCCAAAATACCTCCCCCACCCCCCCAGCCTCTTGGAATAATGCTCCTCACCATGGCAGGAGTGACTCCAAAAAGGAACACCAAAAAGACAAGCCTTAGTGGCTTAGTGGTTAATGGTGTCCACCTCTAGAGGCGGGGGTCCGGGTTCAAGTCCCACAAGATGAAATTATGCCCTGCCTCAAGGGAGGTGGAAAATAGATGCCAGGAAGCTAGCTCAACCTCTAGAGTTCCTCTTTAAGTTTCTAGAAGGCCAGGTGCGGGTCCAGGAAGGTGGCACACCTTCTAGAAGGGGTGACTTGTCCTACAAGGCATCTAGAGGTGTCTTGGTTTTCTGGACACCTTCCCTCCTACTGAAAGCAAGCTGAGGAATCTAGGAAGGGGCAGAAGCTTCTAGAGGAGGGAAGAGATGCCTTCCTAGGTGGGAAAAGGACAGCCTACCAAGGAGTACTCTAGAAGCCATAGAATCTGCTAGGAAGCTCCAAATCTGGCATGCTTTGGTGTTCTGGAAAGCTTAGATCAGTGGCTATAAAATGCCACTGCTTGTGAGCCTTGATCAAGTGTTAATTCCCATCCAAGTAAGGCCAAAACTATTGCCTCACTCTCTGACTAGATTTTGCCATCCTTGGAACCAGTTGCCTCCACAGTCTCAGACTCTCCCAAAACAGTTGGTGGTATGAAACAGCCACTGCTAGGGACCCTCCAGGGTGCACACTAACCCTCAGGCCAACAAAGGGTTATGCGCCCACGCCTCTAAGGGGTTCAAAGCCAGCTTGATTTCACGCTCCCAACAGCAAGACATGGCAACTAGCGAGCAAGAGAGCAGCCGCGCCGTCCTTAAGTTTGATGGGACATGCTTTGCCTTGTGAAGGTGGCAGTTTGAGGTCTTCCTCGACGACAAGGGACTGCTTGAGCTCGTAAAACGTGATGAGACTGCTCCGCCGGAGACTGCAATGGCTGAGGTGAAGGAGGCATACAAGAAGCGCAACAAAAAGGCATTGGCGCTCCTTGTGTCCGCGTTATGCCCACCACAACTTGGGCACATCCAAGGATGCACCCTGGCCGCAGACGCATGGTCAAAACTCTGCTCCATCTACCAGTCAAGCAACCTTGCCAATCAGCTCTTCATCTTCAAACGGCTCGTCACCCTCCGAGCCAACGAAGGCGACAACATCATGGAGATCATGCAGCAGATTGAGTCCCTCGCAGCGGAGTGCGTGGGCACGGGTTGGGAGGTCGACTCTCAGTTGCAAGCTATGATCCTCCTTCTGGCCTTGCCAGACAGTTGGAGTCCCATGATCACAGTCCTTGGTGGCTGGCTTTCCGATGAGCTGAAGTACCCGAAGGTTGCTGAGTACGTGCGCAATGAGTGGATGCGACGTGGCGGTCGAGAGAGTGCAGCGACATCAACTTCAGCTTACACAGTTCATCCTCAAAGTGTAGGCCGAGGCGACAAGTGGAAGGGTGCCAACCAGGGCACTAAGAAGGGTAACAAGAAGGGGGAGTGCTTCAACTGCGGCAAGGAGGGCCACTACGCGCGCAACTGTGCCAAAAAGAAAACAGATCGGTCGCAGCGGGGCGGGAAGAAAGATGAGCACGCCCTTATGGCGTACAACTCCACCAACTTGAAGGATCCAGGAGTTGCCATCATCGACTCCGGATCAGGCCGCTACACGTAATGCAACAAGGCGGCATTTGTCACCTACGGCGCCTCAGAGAGACGCATGACGGTGGCCAATGAAAAAACAGAGGTGGCCGCCGGTGAGGGTAACGTCCACATTGAGTCAATTATGGATGGAAAACCTGTCACGAGGACAATCTACGATGTGCTGCATATGCCTAAATTTGGGGCAAACCTGCTCTCAGTCAGCCGCCTTACCGACAAGGGACTTGAGGTGCTCTTCACAAAGAAGGAGGCCGTTATCCGCAAAGAGGGCAAAGGTGAGGTGATTGCGCGTGCCAAGAGGGAGGAGGACTTGTACCTGTTATGCGCGAAGATCCTCAGCAGCCGGGTGGGGTCCAACGCCGCCAATCTTGCAACGAAGGATGGAGGAGACCTGGACCTATGGCACCGCCGACTCTGCCACATTTCTCCATCAACAGTGAAGGAGATGGCTAAGAGGGAAGTGGTGCGGGGTCTCGAAATCAGCGGCCTTGATGGAACCAAGGAGACCGTGTGTGAGCCATGCATCATTGGCAAATCAACTCGGCAGCCGTTTGTCGCCAAGGGGACGCGTGCATCGGCAAAACTGGCCGTGGTACACACAGATGTGTGTGGACCGCTTGAGAGCTCCATCGGCGGAGCTCGCTACTTCCTCACCTTCATCGATGACCACAGCCGGAAACTCTACCTCTACCCAATGAAGCGGAAGAGTGAGGTCCTTGCGTGCATGCAAGAGTTTGTGGCTGATGTCGAGCGGCAAACAGAGTTGAAGGTGAAGGCGTTCCGGAGTGACAACGGCAGTGAATATGCAGGGTGCCTTGGGTGGATGAAGAGCAAGGCGATTGAGTGGCAGAAAACAACTCCACACTCCCCACAACAGAATGGCGTTGCATAGAGAGCGAATTGCACAATCCTTAACATGGTGCGATCCATGTTGAGGGACGCCGGCCTTACTCAACGGTTTTGGGCGGAGGCGGCAAGGACAGCAGCGTACATCATGAATCTCATGCCGACCAAGCCGTTGAAGGACAAGGAGAGCAATGCGTGGAAGACGCCACAAGAAGTGTGGAGCGGGAGGAAGCCGGCAGTGGGTCACCTCCGCACGTTTGGTTGTGTTTTACATGCAATAGTGCAGGCACGTGAGGGACGGAGCAAGCTGGACCCGCGTACCCGCCGGTGTATTTTCCTTGGATATGAGAGCAGAAGCAAGGCGTATCGACTCTTTGACCCAAGGAGGTTGCAGATTGTGCGGAGTTGCGACGTCACGTTCGACGAGAAAAGCCGTTGGACAGATAAGGAGGCAGGTCTCTCCAAGAGGGGGGAGTGGATGCCACTCCTTGAGGGGGAGACGCGGAAGGACGTGAATGAGGGTGACATCCTCGCATCACCACCAACCAGAGAGCATCGCCTGAGGGATGGGCGAGCGGCAGACTTTATTCTGGCCAGTTCGGATGAGGAATCCGAAGCACCGGAGATGGACGTGGAGGTGGGGAGTCAACAGATGTCTCCAAGGTCTCAAAGAGAGGGGGAGCAGGCGCTTGGAGAGGATGGCGCCAAAAGGGGACAGCAACAAAAACAACCGCCTCAAGAGCCCCGCACGAGTAACCGTGTGCGAAGAAGGACAAAAAGGTATGATGCCAACAAGGGCATTTGGACTGGGTTTGCACAAGCCTTCTTCATGCAAGAGGAGCCTCAATCTGTAAAGGAGGCACTGCAGCGGAAGGATGGGGCTGAGTGGGAGGGAGCAATAGAATTTGAGCTTGCCTCCTACGAGGAGAACGGCACTTGGGAGCTGGTTGACTGGCCGGAGGGCGAGAAAATCATCGGCTCCAAGTGGATCTTCCAGAAGAAGCTCACAAAGGAGGGGAAGGTGGAGCGGTACAAGGCGCGGCTGGTGGCGAAAGGATATGCCCAGAGAAAAGGAGAGCACTACGACGAGACCTTTGCACCAGTTGCCAAGTTTGCCTCCATCCGTACTATCCTCTCGGTGGCAGCGGCACGTGACTATGAAATCCACCAAATGGACGTGAAAACCGCGTTCCTCAATGGCGACCTGGACAAGGAAGTCTACATGGAGGTGCTAGAGGGGGTGGATGCGCCGCAAGGGAAGGCGTGCCGGCTTCGTAGGGCGCTCTATGGATTGAAGCAAGCTCCGCTCATGTGGTACCTCAAGATGGATAGTTTCATGGGTGAGCTTGGCTTCAAGCGCTGCAAAGCCGATTACAACGTGTACGTGCGTACTCAGCCAGGACTCCACCAGATTGTCGTCCTCTACGTGGATGACCTCATCCTTGTGTCTTCGGATGAGGGGGAGCTCAAGAGCCTGAAGCAACAGCTTGGCGGCCGGTTCAAGATGACAGACATGGGCGAGTTTGAGTACTACCTTGGCATCGCCATCGAGAGGGACCGCAAAGCACGCACGCTGGAGATGGGCCAAGAAAAACATGTACAGGAGGTGCTCCGCCGCTACAACATGGAGGAGTGCAACCCCATCGGCACACCTATGACAACGACATGTGAGCTGAGCTTGAGCATGGGCCCAAGCACGGAGGACGAGAAGGCGGAGATGGCTGGAGTACCGTACCAGTCCGTAGTTGGCAGCATAATGTATGCCATGGTGGTGACGCGGCCTGACCTTGCCTTTGCTGAAGGACAAGTGAGCCGCTATGATGCTGATTCGGGGCCGCTACATTGGCAAGCGGTGAAGAGAATCCTCCGCTACTTGAAGGCAACGACACATTCGGGACTTGTGTTTGGAGGGGGAGCGCGGACTGACTCCCTCGAGTTGGTTGGCTACTCTGATGCTGACTGGGCAGGTGACGTTGATGACCGCAAGTCAACATCAGGCTATGTTTTTGTGCTTGGTGGTGCAGCGGTGTCTTGGGCAAGCCGGAAGCAGGACAGTGTGGCTCTATCCAGCACTGAGGCAGAGTATATTGCGCTCGCAGAAGCCGCAAAGGAGGCACTATGGCTGCGGCGATTGCTCAAGGAGATTGGGGTGCCGCAAAAGAAGCCAACGGCACTCAATGTTGACAACATGAGTGCCATCAGCCTGACCAAGAACCCTGTGCTACACCAGAGGACCAAGCACATAGAGATCCGGCATCACTTTGCACGAGACCTTCTTGCAAAGGGTGATGTGGTGCTTGTGCATTGCGGCACAAAGCACATGCTTGCTGATGTCATGACAAACGCATAACCCAAGGACAGGCATGATGCTACTTGTATGGAGCTTGGGCTTTCCCAAGCCTCTTGAATTGCACGCTTAGCATGGACAACTGCCATGGGTGACGCGCAAGGGGGAGATTCTTGAAATGATGCTCCTCACCATGGCAGGAGTGACTCCAAAAAGGAACACCAAAAAGACAAGCCTTAGTGGCTTAGTGGTTAATGGTCTCCAACTCTAGAGGCGGGGGCCCGGGTTCAAGTCCCACAAGATGAAATCATGCCCTGCCTCAAGGGAGGTGGAAAATAGATGCCAGGAAGCTAGCTCAACCTCTAGAGTTCCTCTTTAAGTTTCTAGAAGGCCAGGTGAGGGTCCAGGAAGGTGGCACACCTTCTAGAAGGGGTGACTTGTCCTACAAGGCATCTAGAGGTGTCTTGGTCTTCTGGACACCTTCCCTCCTACTAGAAGCAAGCTGAGGAATCTAGGAAGGGGCAGAAGCTTCTAGAGGAGGGAAGGGATGCCTTCATAGGTGGGAAAAGGACAGCATACCAAGGAGTACTCTAGAAGCCATAGAATCTGCTAGGAAGCTCCAAATCTGGCATGCTTTGGTGTTCTGGAAAGCTTAGATCAGTGGCTATAAAATGCCACTGCTTGTGAACCTTGATCAAGTATTAATTCCCATCCAATTGAGGCCAAAACTATTGCCTCACTCTCTGACCAGATTTTGCCATCCTTGGAACCAGTTGCCTCCACAGTTTCAGTCTCTCCAAAAACAGTTGGTGGTGTGAAACAGCCACTGCTAGGGACCCTCCAGGGTGCACACTCACCCTCAGGCCAACACAGCCCTCCGCACTCCGACCCCGGCCGCTTGATGTCAGGTAGTGCGACCGTCGCACACTACCGTAGCGCATTGTGCAGAACGAATTGTGAAGTACTGCTCAACCATTTTCATACGAAGCCACGTGCATGAACAGGTTGGACAATGTGAAGTCGTCACGTAGTATATAAGACACTGGAAGAAAGCTTCAAAACAAAACCCCCTGTGATAATCATCGACAAAAGACAGCCATATGCTTGAATAATTCATGGAAGGATGGAAACATTACACTTGTACTGTTCCATTCACTGCCAGAATGCATGCAAACATTAAGGAAATAAAGCCCTTGAGGAATCCACACAATCCTAAAACATCATTGATATGATACCCATCATCTGAGGAACATGTATAAAATACCAAGATTCTGCTCATGATTTATGAAAAATGGGCAACGTTATCACGGATAGTTAGCATTCGCGTTTGGTGGACGATGTGGAAAGTCGTCAAAACGAGTGGGTAATCCATTGAATATGTGAGTGGGTTATCGAGCAGGATCACTCTCAAATTTTGGGTAAAAGGGAATTATTTCGTTAAAGAAAAGGGATCGAAGACTAAACCATTAACGAAGTTATTTCTATTACGTGCTTTAATACGTAAAAACACACAACTTCAAACCCAGATTTTTTTTAAGCCTTCATTCATTGTAACGCGTTGAGTCTCTAATTTTTGCTCTGAAGTCGTCGTCGGAGTTTGCACAATGGCGTTCTCTGTCCGCGTCAGGGGTTTACCCCTTTGCAAGATTGAGGGGCAATCGTCATCAATGACCCAAAGCAGGGCGACTCTAATGTTTCGAGTCTCCAGAGGCCCGTTTCCGTGTTTACTCCAGGTTTTTGGACCCAAACTGGGGATTTTTACCTCAAACTCTTGCATTTGCACGAATTTTCTGGTTTCAAAACTCATAGTTCTTCCTAAAAAAACTCGAGTTTCATTTTCTACGTGTCGGCAAAATTGTCGCATGTGAGGCACGATCGAGGATTTTGCGCGAACTCCTCTCATGCGCTTTTCTCGTCCTCGCTCTCACACTCGCTCCCCCTATCCCTCGTCCTCGCTTGCTCGCTTCCAAGGAGGGCGAGGGGAGGCCGAGGGCACGAGGCCACAAGGTCTCGCCCTCAAGGCCCTCGTGGCCCCTCAGCCGCCGATCACAGTGAGGCCGTGATTGGCGGCTAGCAGTTGGTGGCCGGCCGGTCACTTGGCCGGCCGCCGGCCGTCCAGCCGGCCGGCAGCGAGCAAAGTGCTGGCCCCTAGCCAGCCCTCGCTGACGGCAGGGGTGGTCCTCAACCACTCCTTGCTTCAAAGAGGAGGGAGGGCCGAACCGGCCCTTCCGTTACATTCCTCCCCACTACTATGAACCGTCCGGGTTCATGAACAACAGCAGGATTGTCAGGTAGTGAGTCATCAACATTGTGAAAGAAAATGAATAACTTCAATCACCAGCTAGATATGAACACCTGCGTGGCACTTGGACTGAAGCTGCAGCTTGTTGTTCAACACGGCTAGAGACATCCCCCCTTTAGGTGGAGCATCTGCACAACAACCATGTTGGGCGTCCCCAACCTCCTATGATTGCAGTCCATGAATGTCGTCTTGCGGGAATGTTGCTCACTTTTTCCGCATTTAGGTGGTGCCCCCTGACACGTGTTGATCAGTGTAAGCTACCAGCTTGCTCCAATACTTGTTGACCACCCCTCTAGGCAACCCATATTTGGGCTCCCATGAGTTATGTTCAGGTCCACACCCCGCCCGATGAACAAGGTATCCCCTAACAACCCGCAACCGGAGAGTACACTCTTGGTACTGAAGTAGGCGCAGAACCGCGTATTGGCCATCGGTAACAAGGACTGTCGGTGGTGGCTAAATGATTCCCTCTATTGTATATGGAGCCAACAGGCTCGCATGAAACACGTCATGAATCTTCATACTCAGGGGAAGCAGCAATCGGTATGCCACTGGCCCGATGCGTGCAACGATGGGAAACGATCCAATCCACTTTGGTAGAAGTTTCTGTGCCCATGACGATTTCAACCAAAGATTCCTAATGCTAACCAGCACTTTTCCACCGATGTCAAAGAAGACCTCGCGGCAACCTTTGTATGCCAACCACTGTTAAATACAAACGGTGTGAACTGTGTAGACTCGTTCACTGAGTTGTTCACCGCAAACTCTGCCGGTGTTAAAAATTCATCCCAGTCATGCATGGCAGGGTCCACGCACATGCGGAGTGTTTGTTCTATGGTATGGTCCATGCACTCTATTTGTCCGTCAGTTTGAGGGTGAAATGCTGTCGACATTTGCGACTCATTGCCGAAGTACACGTGCAACTTTTGCCAGAAATTACTAGCAGATTTTTTATCTCAATTGGAGATAATACACAATGGCAAGCCATGGTGCTTTACAATACCCTCAAAGAAGAGACGAGCGGTCTCCTCTGCGTTCACGTAAGTGGTTGTAGGAATGAGGTGTGTCATCTTCTTCAAAAGATCCACAACCACTAGTATTGCATCGTGGCCACAGGCCATGTCCGAAAGCCTAGTAATTAAGTCCATGTTGACGCACTCCCATGGATTCCTAGTAATGGGAAGTTGTTGGAGGAGTCCAGCATGCATCTTGTTACTAGCCTTATTCCGAAGACATGGGTCGCATGTCATGCAATACTTACGGATATCGACACTCCATCCTTGCCACCAACAATGGTCCGAGAATGCCTGTCCGGTCTTTTGCGGTCCCACATAACATGCGACTGGCGGGTCGTGGAACTGGGAGACAATCTTTTCTTCAAGGTCTCCCGAGTTTGGCACAACAACCTGTTATTCATGCCAGAAGATTCCTGCGGCCTCCAACAAGCCTTACTTGACCAGATTTTGAGAGTCTTGAAACCAAGTATCCACACAGTATCCCATCCGGATCATGTTTACAAGACCGTTCTAATGCATAATCTCTCGTGGTGGTTGCCGCAAAAGTGCAGGGGATCTGTTGATTGAACTACTGTTGTTCTAATGGCCATAAAACACCCACCGACCTTGGTGGTTGCTTTTATTTCCACGGGATGTTGGCTAAGTGGATCAGCTACATTGATGCTTCCTGGCTGATACTCCCATGTGAACAAGAATCGGCTAAGGTATCCGCTCCAACGCGCCTGTCGTCTTGACAGGTTCGGTTGCATCTGGAAAAAACACCAATAGATTATGGTCGTTCACGACCGTCACACCCCCTTCAGCACCCTCGAGGTAGCAATGCCACATCTTAAAAGCATGTACTACCACAAGGAGCTCTTGATCCCTAGTCTTGTCCCGCATTTCCGCGGGGATGAGCTTCCGGCTCTCATACGCAACTAGGTGACCATTCTGCATGAGGACGGCTCTGAGTCCTACTACCACCGCATCACATCAAACCTCCCACGGTTGCGATGGATCCGGAAGAGCTAGGACAGGCACTGTGCATAGAAGCTTTTTGACTTTGAGAAAAGCATTATCGTGATCAGATATTCATTCCCCGTGCACGTCTTTTTGCGTAAGCGTGGTTAGCGGTGCTACTAGGGTCGAATACCCTTGCATAAAACGTCAAAAGTAGTTTGCAAGGCCGAGAAAAGATAAAATCTGCCCAACATATTCCGGGTGTTGCCAGTCTACAATGGCTTTGACCTTTCGTGGGTCAACATAGATGTTGTCCTTGTTGACGACGTGTCAAATATATTCAAGCTCATCTTGTGCAAACTTGCACTTGCTCACTTTTGTGTAGAACTTATGTTCCCAAAGGATTACGAGGACTTCGCGCAGGTGTTCTATGGGCTCTTCCATTGATTTAGAGAAAATCAGGATACCGTCCAGGTAAACCAAGACAAGCTGACCAAGTCGCTTGGCAAACTTTTGGTTCATTTCTCCCCGGAAGGTTGTCGGGGCGTTCGTTAGCCCGAAGCGTAACACCCGGAACTGATAGTGTCCCACGTGCATACAAAATGCAGTTTTGGGCATATCATCTTCCGTGATGCGGACTTAATTGTACCCTTGGGACAAATCCAAGGACAAAAACACTTTTTCCCATTGGAGTTGGTCAAAAAGGTCCTAAATCCGTGGTAAGGGGGATCGATTTTCCGCAGACATCTTGTTGAGCGCCCGGTAATCCACGCACGTGCGTGAACCACCGTCCTTTTTATTCACAAAGAGGATCGGCGCATCGTATGGCGAGCTACTTGGCTCAATCTATCCTTTTGCAAGGTACTCTTTGATTTGGCGTCCGGCCTCTCGCCTTTCTGCTGAACTAGGGCGATACATGGATCTGAATAGAGGGGTCGCCTCCGTTTGCAGTGGAATCGTGTGGCCTATGTGTCTTTCTGGTGGAAGCCCAGTCGGTGGGTCTTGGAAAACATCCGAGAAATCTGCGAATAGGGATGTGATCTCGTGTGGCGTGTCTTCCTTCACAGTGTCCTTTACTTTCTAAAACTGAGGCAAGAAACATCGACAACCTTGTTGAATACGTCTCTTGACCGGCATTGCAGACAAGCTGGCATGGATTTTGATTCAGGTCGGTGATAATTCTGTACTCGGAATCAACGTAAAATGACGTTGTCCTTTTTGGAGGATCAAACGCTTTGATTCAAAGCACATTAGATTCCTGTTTTTACAGAGTTAGGGATTGCCTAGCACCACATCAAACGGGTCAAGAGGGTTGAGTACCTTCGATGCGACACTCTGTGTGTACCCTTGAATAGAAATTTTGCTTTCCAAGGACCGATCACGGGTACCGTACGGTTATCACCGACGACAACTGCGCCACTTGATGGCTCATACTGTGGGCTGACTTGACGGGCAAAGCCAAGGCTAGCAAAGGAGTCATCTCCTCCGGTGTCAGCAAGTACGCTCACGGGAGCACCAGCTAGGTTTCCTTTGAATTGCATCGTCATGTTGCCTCCACTCTTCCAAGTGAACAGGCTCGACAATGACAAGCCGAGTTTGTGATAAACACGGAATCTAAAGAGCGGACGCCTCAGCTCCCATGATTCACCTACTCTTGTCCACATCTTGTGGAAACGTGTGGATTTGGCTAGTACCTTACAGTCTTCAAATTTCACTGGGTCGAAATTGTCGACTAAATGTACCGTAAACGTGATTGAACTCATCGCTTTGATGGCATTTGCTATAATCTCTGTGTTATACATTTCTTGTATAGTGGTCAGTGTCGCCACCACTAAGCAATTTTGGTCATGCAACTCATTCCGTGATGCAAGATTTAGTGAGCAATGTCGATCAACAAGTGCAAAATGAGGTTCAATGAGAGGGGAGAAAACCGTAAAGAAATTTGAACTCGTCAAAATTCAGATTGTTTAACATCATCGTCTGAAAACATGAACCCATACTCGTGATCTAGTTTTACCCCTGAGTGGTCCCCACTAAGGTCACTCACGGGTGGCAAAAACTTGCCCCACGGCCTTGTTCGATGCCACAACCGGGCCCATTGCTGCGACTGCAACCCTGTCCACGGCCCTGTCCGCGGCCTCCTGCTGCAGCCTCCCCACGAGGTGTCGCGGCTGCGGCTAACGTCGCGATCTCTTGTCCATCATCAGCAGCCTCAGGGCACTAAGCCCATAAGTGTCCGGGCTGCATGCAGTTGTGGCATAGTCCTTGGCGGAAGGCCGTGTTACGACGCTTGCGTGCCACCTGCAGCTTGTCATTGACGCGACCACGCTTGTGGTTGGGGGGCTAGTTCCCACCAGCCTTCTTGGCTGAGGGGTTTGCCTGTTGCTTGCCCTTGACCCCACTCCGCTGCCCGACTGTCCCTCTAGCCTATACAGCCTCCATGCGTGCATCGCGGCCTTACTGTGCACGCGCGTGTGGGCATGCATCTGAGTAGTGTTTCGGGTTCACCGAACACACTTTGCTCATGTAGTCTCACAACGCCCTCCAGCTTGTCCAAGCTTGGCCAGTTGCAGTCGTAGTGGTCTTGTCCTTCAGCTTCTTGCTGGCAAGACCATTGCGCAAGTACTCCAGCAGCAAGCACTCTAAGTACTTGAAGGTCTGGGTACCGTCACTCTTGGTGCAGCTTTTGGCTTCCTCCATGAGCGCGGTAAACTCGCTCAAAGTAGGCCTCAAGCGAGTAACCCAACTGCCTGAAGTCCTTGATCTTGTGGAAGGCACGCTGCGCCTCCTCACGCTGCATACGCTTTTTACGAATGACTTTGGAGGCTTCCCACGGCATGGGCTGCCACTCGAGGTGAGGCCTCTACGCACTCCAGTCCTTGACCACGTACTTGAAGAGCTTGTTTTCAAACCGAGTCGTGGCAAGGTCGCCCCACTGAGTGAGTGGAGCCTCGTGGACATGTAGGACGTGCTCCATGCGGTTTAGACAGTCGATCAACTTCATGCTCTTTTGGAAGATCTCTACACTGTAGAGGAAGGACGTGTTCATGACCGGCCCTAGAGTTGTCGAGGTAGGCAAGTCGTCGCTGCCACCAGCAGTGGTCTCTGCAACTGCGGCGTGCTACGCTGGCTACTGCATCTACACGTGGGTCACGCTTTGCAACGCCTTGTTGAGGTCGTTGCATCAGCGGCTTGCCTCATGGGCAGCCAGGCACTACAGCTGGCGAACATGGTCAAGGTCCGTGATGCTCTTCCCAACATGAGCCAACAAGTTGGCGAACACGAACTTAAGCTCTGATACCGTCAGAGTATTGACAATAGCCTCCATGGCCTCATGTTGTTCCTGTACCTTTGCCCACTATAGGGGGGTACGGTTTGCGTACATGCCTCCAAGGAGTCCCACCTTTTGGAGGAGACTGTCGTCATCAATGACGCTTGAGTGGGTGCTACCCTGCCCCATTGCGGCCACATCGTCAAAAAGGGGGATCCGTCCCCACTCCTTCAATTGGCACCGTACCTCCACCGTCGGTGGTGATCTTGAGTCGGCCCGCCGCTTTAGTAGCAAACTCTGTAAGCCTGTGGCGGTCATCACAAATTGATTTCGCGGTGTCATCGTCCTGCTCATTCTTACGGGAAATTCCCACGTTGCTGCTATCGGCGCCCTTACTCCTCTCGGCAGTCTTGTTGCCATCGGCTGCTTGAGGCAATGCGGCGAGCACCTTACCCTTCTCAAGCAATCAGCTCAAGTTCGTTGCACAATGATGGGGATGATCACAATCATCGTCGCCTTTGCCATCATCGACGTCGTGCTCTTCGTCGGGGTCCCCCTCCGGGAGATCCTCCTCCATCATGTCGTCCGTCACGTGGGGGTCGTCCACGTGCGTAATGAAATTCTCGTTGAGTAATTAACCGGCCTCCTTACGCTTCTCGGTGTTGCCGAGGTTGGTGTTGGTTACCTTCGGTTGTACGATTGCCTTTGGTTTGGCAACCGTGCTCGCGGCGACGGCTCCCAAGACATGGAGTCCGCCAAGGGCGTGTGGTGAGGCCGTCACCACCTTGCCCTTGTTGGTCTTCGACGGTCTGGCAATTGCCATCTCATCGTCCATGCAACTAGCACGTGAAAGTCGTTGTGGGGATCACCCCACAACTTTGAGGAGGGATCATCTCCCACAAACTCCTTGCTCTCACGATCGGTGAGGTAATTATGAATTCAATTTCCATTTTCCTAGGCCGCCACGTTGGCACATGGGCGTGGGTTTTGAACCTAGTATTCCTAAGCCGTGACTCACGGCAAATGGTAGTAACTAGAATCTAGGAAAACAGGAAATTACAAGACAATGGAATGAGAAGGAATGTGAGTGCCGCTCACAAAACAAGAGCAAAGAGTGAAAGGAGGATCTCTAACAATTCATAGAAAGTCCTCCACTCTCTCTTCCGAATTCTTGTTTTCCACTTTTCGTCTTGTCTTCTTGGTCTTCTCTTCATGCTCCTTGACGCCTCTCGCGTTCTAGGGTGGCGTCTCCCTTGAGCCAGCGGCGTTGGTGAGCCGTCAAAAATCTTCAAGGTGTCACCCTCCTTTTTAGGGTACTCTCAGGCCATGAGAGTCCCTAAGCTTGGGAAGGGGCGCTGTCCCATTTTTTGGATGAATGTGTTTTGAAGGAGCCTTCAAAATGGGGAGGATATTGTGTTTTAGGATGGAAACTCCCCACCCCGTCCCACAAAAACCCTCCTTTCCCCCTAGGAGTGAGGGGAGGCTGGAAGAAAGTGGCTCCACCAAGTAGAGATTTTTTCCAGCTTCCTAACGCACTTTATGGCGCTTCAATCCGTGAAGTATGGATGCCGCAGTTCCTTCTGGCGTTTCTACTACTGCTTGTAGCTGCCGACGTCGTCTTATGTATGGCATAGCCGCCGTTTCCATCGAACCCTTAGTCGCGGGGGTCGTTTGGCTCTTGTAACCACTGTAACGATTCGAGTCTCCAGCTCCTGCTCTAAAGTCATCGTCGGAGTTCGCTGAATGGCGTTTTCAGTCCGCGTCATGGGTTTACCCCCTTTGCAGGACTAAGGGGCAATCATCATCAACAACCCAGAGCAGGTTGACTCAAATATCTCAAGTCTCTCGAGGCCCATTTCCGTTTTCACCCTTATCCGATGTTTTGGGATCCAAACCGGGGGTTTTTACCTCAAACTCGTGCATTTGCACGAGATTTCCGGTTTCAAAACTCAAATTTTGTCCTAGAAAAACTCGACTTTCATTTTTTACGCGTCTGTGCAAAATCGTCATGTGCGACGCACGTTCGGCGATTTTGCGCCAACTCCTCGTGCACTTCCCTCGTGCTCACTCTCACCCTCGCTCCCCCTATCCCTCGTCCTTGTTTTCTCGCTTACAAGGAGGGCGACGGGGGGCGAGGGCACGAGGCCACGAGGCCTTGCCCTCGAGGCCCTCACGGCCCCTCAGCCGCCGATCGGGCTGAGGCCGCAATCAGCTGCTAGCGGCTGGCTGGCTGGTGGCCGGCTGGTCACTTGGCTGGCCGCTGGCCATCCAGCCGGCCAGTAGCCAGCTGGCCAGCGAAGTGCTGGCCGCCTGCCAGCCCTCGCTGACGCAAGGGGTGGTATGCAACCACCCCTTGCTACAACGAGGGGGGAGGGCCAAAGTGGCTACATTCATGAAAGGCCATGTATAAGGGAGTTTATGGTAAAATGAGACTAATGCCTTTGTAGTTTGAATTTTTAAAATATTTCATTGCCTTAACTGTTTTTTAAAATTCAAAGTTCATTATAGCATTGATGAATTTGTGCCGGGTGCCGAGTTCGACCCCTCTTCTGACGCATACTACCTCCCGTTGGGATTTGTACCTGGATACTACCGTACCGTTTCCTGGTAGATCGGAGAGGCCTATTATGGAAGCACCCTTCCATTGGATGTTCGCGTGATGGGGCGTGAACATATGGCCGATGAAATGAAACATGGAAAAATGCGTAGTAAAACAAGCATAAGTTTGTCCGGCATCGGACAAATTGATGCCAACGTGAGGTGAAAAACAAGAAGTGCACCACAGGAACTGGCCAGCAAGAAGCGAGTAACAAGTGAGAGTGGCGAGTGCTAGTGTGAGTCGTTGTCGCCACTCTCGCAGGTGCGTCATTTTTGGGTACTGTTCTTTTAAACAGGAGAAATGAGAACGTGTGTTCAAGAAACAACGCTCAACCTGCTGAGAAAACAAAAGGTTCACCATCGATTTGCATTGTTGTTTACTCGGTTGCTAGAAGAGTACATGCGAGACTAGTTTCCAACAATAGCAGGTCCACGCATATCTGTGGCTTGAAAACAGGCATAATCTAGGCATGAAAGTCCGAAGTCGACATGTGTAATTCATTGGCAACCAAAAGAGGCACCTACCATTATCCCAATCTGGACCTGGCACTTTGCGTCTATGCGGGTTGCAAACCAAGCAGTTGGCGTATAGTTTTCCTTGTTCTATTACCCATAACTTTCATCATTATCATGAATAAATACATAACGTTTTCATTTTGATTTTTGAAACAAACAAAATCCAAGATCATAAAGAATCCAATATCATTTTCCCTTTGTTTTTGATTGAAATGAAAGTGAACTATTACAACCTTCATTCTAGATACAATTTTGGCGTTGTAATTTCATTATGTTGGTGATGTAATGCATCATTGTTTTCTATGAGTTCATTGATATTCATTGCTTCTATTCCCAAAGGCATGCTAGACCAGTTTGAGTGTGAATTCATTTTGTTTGTGTAAGGACTTTTATTCTTATAGTTCTAATTCAAAAGCAAGTTTATGCAAGTGTAATCTCAACTAACTAAGGAAAAGATTTGACACCATCGAAAGGTTGATGGAATGAAATTTACATGATGTGTTTCCTACCTTCCATTCTTTACCTTGGTTAAGGCCAGTGGAACAAATACCCTAAGCTGTTGCTTTTAGTAATCAAACATCTGAATTAACCAGTCCAATATTGGGCCGAGCTTTGCGTATAAAATATTCCCGTAGTATAATGTACACCTGGGATTGCCGCCAAAACATTCTTAGGCTACAAAACATCTCATCCATTGGTTCAAGAAAAAATAGGAGATTTGTACATCACCTTTGACAAAGGGATTATTTAACGCTTGGAGGTCGAGGCTATCGATTTCAAATACGTTATGTGATTGGAAAGCTAGGATACATAAGTTGCCCATGGCCTAATACATTTGCCCATGGCCTAACTTATCGTACATGCAATTGGTAGCCCCATTGCTAGTTAATCTCTTTGACAAAGGGATAAACTAAGCACTCGGAGGTCTAGGCCTAATGCATTCGCACATGGCCTAATACATTTATCCATGATTGATACAAGTTCCATTTAATCCATACCATGTTTTGAGACAAATGAATTCATAGCCAGTATTCGGCCATGGGAATAGGGCCCCACTATACGAATCTCAACTGTTTAAGAGCACTACATGGGTTGCCTTGCAATTGGGGCCTTCCCACCAAATTTGCATCTGAGAAATTCTCTCTCTAACTAATCTGGAAATTGCTGCAACATCAGATGGATGGTGCGAACAATCAGATACGCCAAGGACATATGTATGTTTTGTTGATTCTGGGTTGTAGCAATAAAATTTCAAGCATTTCACCCAGCCATTATGTCACCACATAAGCATAGTGCCTAAACTTATTGCATCTATATGCGTGCAAGGTGCCTCGACAAAAATGTTGTCCATCACATTGTGATTGCATTCTTGGTCAAAACATGTTGAACCTACAAGAATCAGTTATTATGGTGCCCCGACTATAAGCCTCTTTGCTACACGGGAATTTATCACAGCAATGGGGATAAGTGATAAAAGGCAAACAAGAATTCGTGTCAAAGGAAGGGTTGCACTCAGAACCTCATACAATCTTATACCTAAATGATTCATTCCTATACAAACTTCTTTTCCACCAATGTATCTCATCCCATCCAATTTCTTCTATTTTTTTCCTCTTCTTCTTTATTTCATATGTTGCAGCGAACAATAGCATTGTTTCACCTTTCATGAATAACTCTACCTTTTATTCTTTTCCTCATAAACCATGTACGCGTCGAGTAAAACTTGTTTTCATTTTGCGAGCGCAAACGGACACGGCTGACATACATTTCATGTATTTGACAGGTTTGGCATGGATCTCGACTTCGAAGGCGAAGTCGAACTTTGCCACTCATCGCAAGCTCACAGGAGGGGCTTCGCGGTGAAACCTCCATGCGAGATCGCGATGCTCCTGCCACACCCCCCATTTTAACTAGGGGTTTGTCGAGGGTTTGGAGGGATTTGCAGGATGCGGCGCACGCTGTGATCAAAGAAAGGGGATCTGCCGGGCCCCGCTACCACGGGGCCCGGCAAGTTCCCGGGCAAGCAAAAGCATAAAAACCAAATCCCCCAATGTAACTAGGGGTTTTGTCATATATTCGAGGAGGGGGGGTTGCAAGATGCCGCACACGCTGTGTTTGAAGGAAGGGGATCTGCTATGCGCCGCTATCGCGGGATCTAGCAGATGCTCGGCCAAGTAACAAGTTATAACCCAGATTCGATTGGAAATGTTTTAGGGCGTGCAGGCCCATGCAAAAACAAACTTGAGCTCTGTGTGTGAGTACGATGCAAGACGGCAATAATTTGTCTAAGTCTGGAAAGCTGGGCATAAAAAGAACAAGGAGAGAGTACAAATGAGCCCCTAGCGGGCTCAAGTAGGGACGCCGGTAGCTAGCCGCACTGGGCCCCGTCATCCCCGCTGGACCCAAACAAGTCAGCAAGGAGAACACACTGCGTACACCATGATAAGAATAACGGTGGTCTCCTCGAGGCACCGGAACAGCTCTCCGAGTGCCCGGGTCTCGACCATCGAGAAAATAGGAGCATTGCCAGAAAATCTCGGAATCAACTTCCAGACATCACACACGGCTTTTCGAACATCAGAAGCACTAGTATAGCCACCAGGTCTCCTCGTCACACCGGTACAGCCCACCGGGTGCACGGGTCTCAACCCACCGAGAAAACTCTCCTAGCTCTGGACATGCCAACAGGGCTGCCGCAATGCATCAACCGCATCTCGCCGGCACTGTTGTAGGTGCTGGAGAATTTTTGGGACACTCCGGAGGCTCGTCGTGTCCTCATGCCCTCCTCTATAATACACCGCCAACGTGGGTATATGGATAATGCATCTGCGTCAGTCGTGATGGGTGGAAGCGACACAAACCAACAAACCCCCTAGTTCAACTAGGGAGTTTGCTCTGAGTTCGTGAATTCAGCCTTGCGGACGCACTAGTTTGGGAGTTCGCACTTGCGAACTCCAAATCTCGCAACATTGTGACTTCAAACATCGGTGAGGCTGGTGTGAGAAGTCGCTGACTTCACCGTCGAGGGTGAAGTCAGCAACTTCTGGTGTCAGAAGTTGCTAACTTCACCCCATGGCGTCTCTTGGCTCATTCCACGTGGCTCCGGCTTGTCCCTGGTACGTGGGCAGGGAAACAAACACTTTGAGGGTCACAGATTCATGAATACAGTGGTTTTGGCCCAGTTGGCCAAGCCTTCCGCCGGTTCGTTGTAACAAGAATGAGCATTACAAGTTTTTGCGTTGATAGGATGTCATGTTTGTTTGGCTTGTAGGATAGCTTGCACCCCCTCCCCTCCCCCCCCCCGTCGTTTGCACTATTTGTGCATGTGGATTCACGAGTTAGACTTGTCTGCCCTGAAAAGAAAAGGCACGAAGAAAGTAGATGATCCACAATTCAACAATTTGTGTTGCATAAAAATTCGAGTAGGTGTAGTTTTAAGATAGATGTGCACAAGAAACACCCATCCTGTTTGTTCAAACCGATAATAAAGGGTATGTGTAGCGGGAGGGCTGGTTCAATCCTCCCTCCTTGCTGAAGAGAGGTGTGGTTGCGCACCACCCTTTGCATTAGCGAGGGCTGGCCGGTGGCCAGCACTTCGCTGGCCACCGGCCGGCTGGACGGCCGGCGGCCGGCCAAGCGACCGGCCGGCCACCACCCGGCCAGCCGCCAGCCGCCGATCGCGGCCTCAGCCCGATCTGCGGCTGAGGGGCCACAAGGGCCTCAAGGGCGAGGCCTCGTGGCCTCGTGCCCTCCCCCCCCCCCCTCGCCCTCCTTGCAAACGAGTAAGCGAGGATGAGGGATAGGGGGAGCGAGGGTGAGAGCGAGGATGAGACAAGCGCACGAGAGAAGTTGGCGCGAAATCGCCGATCGTGCCTCGCATGCAACAATTTTGTGCCGAAGCATAAAAATGAAACTCAAGTACGTTTAGGACAAACTATGGGGTTCGAAACCGGAAAACGCGTGCGAATGCACGAGTTCGAGGTAGAAACCCCCAGTTTGGATCCTGAAACTAGGGGCAAGGTTAAAAACGGACATGGGCCTCCAGAGAATCGAAACATTTGAGTCTCCCTACTCTGGGTCGTTGATGACGATTGCCCCTCATTCCTACAAAGGGGGTAAGCCCCTAACGCGGACTGAGAATGCCATTCTGGGAACTCCGACAAGAACTTCAAAGCAAGAGCTAGAGACACGACATGTTACAATGGTATCAGAGTCAGACGACCCTTACGACAAAGGGTTCGACGGAAACGGCGGCTATGCCATATGTAAAATGCCGCCGGCAGCTGCAAGCAGCAACAAAAACGCCAAAGGCGCATACGGCATCCACACTCATCCGTTTCAAGCGCCAAAGATTGCGTTTGAAAGCTCTTGAAGAGCTCTACTTCAACCTCCCAACTTCTTTCAGCTTCTTCTTCACCCCAGGGAACTAGGTGGATTTCTTTTGGTCGAGCCCACTCCCAAAATGGCCAATGTGCCCCCATTTCCAAGGTTTCCTCCCCCCTCCTTCAACAAAATACAATAGGACAGCATTCCTTCACAAGGCCAGGGGCTCTCACAGCCTGAGACACCTTAGAAAGAGGGAGGACGATACCTTGAAGACTTTTTGGAGCTTCTCCACCGCCGCCGACTTAAGGAGGAGGCCGCCAAGGGGCGCGAGACGCGCAAAGAAGACTCAAAGGGAGGCCAAGGAAGACAAGAAAACTGGAGGAAGGCAAAGCAGTCAGGAGAGGGAGTTAAAGAGTTGCTAGAGCTTGTAATTCCCTTCTCACTCTTTGTCCTAGCGTTGTGAGCAGTACTCACACTTCTTGTTCTTCCCTTATCTTGTTGTTTTCTATTTTCCTAGATCCTAGTTGCTACCAAGTGCCATGAGTCACGGCTTAGGAGGACTAGTTTCAAAACCCACGACTTTGTGCCAACGTGGCGGCCTAGGAAAATAGAAATTTTAATTAAAATTGCCTCACCGATCATGATAGCAAGATTTTAGGAGGTGATTCCTCCTTTAAGCCGTGGGGTGATCCTCACAACAGTCTTCACGTGCTAGTTGCACAGGCGAGGAGATGGAAAGTGCCGGACCATCCAAGACCAACAAGGGCAAGGTGGTGACCGCCTCAACACGAGCCCTCGGCAAACTCCAAATTTTGGGAGCCACCTCCGCGAGCACGGTTGCCAATCAAAAGGCAACCGTACTGCCAAAGGCAACCAACGCCAACCTCGGGGATACCGAGAACCATGCGGATGCTGCACAAGTGCTCAACGAGAACGTCGATGTGCACGTGGACGACCCCCATGCAACGGACGACACGATGTAGGAGGATCTATCAGAGGGGGACCCGACAAAGAGCAAGACGCCGACGATGGCGAAGGCGACGTGGATTGCGATCATCGCCATCGTCGTGCGGAAAGCTCAAGCCGATTGCTCCAGAAGGGCAAGGCGCTCGCCGCATTGCATAAGGCTGCCGACGGCAATGAGACTGCCGAGAGCAGCAAGGGCGCCGAAAGTAGCCATGCGGGAAGTTCCCGCGAGAATGATCCGGACGACGATGCCGCGAAGGCAATTCGCAATGACCGCCGCATGCTTGCGGATTTTGTTACTGAAGCGGCAGGCCGACTCAAGATCACCACAGACGGTGGAGGTACGGCACCACTTGGAGGAGTGGGGGCCGACCCCTCTTCTTACGATGTGGCCGCAATGGGACATGACAGCATCCACTCGAGCGTCGTCGCTGATGACAGTCTCCTCCGGAAGGTGGGACTCCTTGGAGGCATGTACGCCAATTGTACCCTCCTGTAGTGGGTAAAGGTGCACAAACAACGCGAGGCCCTGGAGGCTATCGTCGATGCTCTGACAACATCAGAGCTTAAGTTTGCATTTGCCAACCTGCTGGCCCACATGGGGCAGAGCACCACGGACCTTGACCGTGACCGCCACCTGCAATGCCTGGCCGCCCATGTGGCAAACCGCCGATGTAACGACCTTGACAAGGCGTTGTAGAGCGTGACCCATGTGCAAATGCAGCAGCAAACACAACATATCGCAGCTGTAGATCGTAGTGCTGGTGGCAACGGCGACTTGCTTGCCTCGATGACCTTGGGGCTGGTCATGAACACGTCCTTCCTCCACAGTGTGGAGATCCTTTGCAAGGGCGTGAACTGCATGGAGCACGTCCTACCCATCCACAAGGTTCCACTCAGTCAGTGGGGCGATCTTGCCACAACTCGGCTTGAAGACAAGCTCTTCAAGTACATGGTCAAGGAGTGGAGTGCGCAGAGGTCTCACCTTGAGAGGTAGCCCATGTCGTGGGAAGCCTTCTGCGCAATCATGCATAAGAAGTGTACCGAGCATGCACGTCTTACGCATCCACAAGGTTCCACTCAGTTAATGATGGATCGCACCATGTTAAGGATTGTGCAATTCGCTCTCTCTACGACGCCATTCTGTTGTGGTCAGTGTGGAGTTGTCTTCTACCACTCAATCCCCTTGCTCTTCATCCACCCAAGGCACCCCGCATGTTGACCGCCGTTGTCACTCTGGAACGCCTTCACCTTCAACTATGTTTGCCGTTCCACATCTGCCACAAACTCCTGCATGTACGGAAGGACCTCACTCTTCCGCTTCATCGCCCATCCCTTGGGCAATCCTCTGTGGCTGGTGCTGCTCCGAGGACGTCACCCTCATTCACGTCCTCCGTTGTCTCCCCCTCAAGGAGTGGCATCCACTCCTCCCTCTTGGAGAGACATGCCTCCTTGTCTGTCCAACGGCTTTTCTCGTCGAATGTGACGTCGCGAATCCACACAATCTTCTACTTCCTTGGGTCAAAGAGTTGGTACGCCTTGTTTCCGCTCTCATATCCAAGGAAATACACCGGCGGGTACGCGGGTCCAGCTTGCTCCGACCCTCACGTGCTTGCACCATTGCATGTGCAACACAACCAAACGTGCGGAGGTGACCCAACGCCAGCTTCCCCCCGCTCCACACCTCTTGTGGCGTCTTCCACGCCTTGCTCTCCTTGTCCTTCAGCGGCTTGGTCGGCATGAGATTCATGATGTACGCTGTTGTCCTTGCCGCCTCCGCCCAAGACTGTTGTGTAAGGCCGGGGTCGCTCAACATGGATCGCACCATGTTAAGGATTGTGCAATTTGCTCTCTCTGCGATGCGATTCTGTTGTGGGCAGTGTGGAGTTGTCTTCTACCACTCAATCCCCTTGCTCTTCATCCACCCAAGGCACCCCGCATATTCACCGCCGTTGTCACTCCGAAACGCCCTCACCTTCAACTATGTTTGCCGCTCCACATCTGCCACAAAATCCTGCATGTACGGAAGGACCTCACTCTTCCGCTTCATTGGGTAAAGGTAGAGTTTCCGGCTGTGGTCATCGATGAAGGTGAGGAAGTAGCGAGCTCCGCCAATGGAGCTCTCAAGCGGTCCACAGACATCTGTGTGTACCACGGCCAGTTTTGCTGATGCACGCATCCCCTTCGCGAAAAACGGCTGCCGAGTTGATTTGCCAATGATGCATGGCTCACACGCGGTCTCCTTGGTTCCATCAAGGCCGCTGATTTGGAGACCCCGCACCACTTCCCTTTTAGCCATCTCCTTCACTGTCGATCGAGAAATGTGACAGAGTCGGCGGTGCCATAGGTCCAGGTCTCCTCCATCCTTCGTTGCAAGATTAGCGGCGTTGGACCCCACCCGGCTGCTGAGGATCTTTGCGCGTAGCAGGTACAAGTCGTCCTCCCTCTTGGCACGTGTAATCACCTCACCTTTGCCCTCCTTGCGGATTGAAGGCCTCCTTCTTTGTGAAGAGCGCCTCAAGTCCCTTGTCGGTAAGGCGGCTAATGGAGAGTAGGTTTGCCCCAAAGTTGGGCATATGCAGCACAACGTAGATTGTGCTCGTGACAGGTTTGCCATCCACAATTGACTCAATGCAGACGTTACCCTCACTGGCGACAACCTTCGTCTTTCCATTGGCCACCGTCATGCGTCTCTCCGAGGCACCGTAGGTGACAAATGCCACCCTGTTGCGTTGCGTGTGGCGGCTTGATCCGGAGTCAATGATAGCAACTCCTGGATCCTTCAAGTTGATGGAGTTGTACGCCATAAGGGCGTGCTCATCTTTGTTCCCGCCCCGCTGCGACCGATCAGTTTTCTTCTTGGGACAGTTGCGCGTGTAGTGGCCCTCCTTGCCGTAGTGGAAGCACTCCCCCTTCTTGTCACCCTTCTTGGTGCCCTGTTTGGCACCCTTCCACTTCTCGCCTCGGCCTCCACTTTGAGGATGAATCGTGTAAGCTGAACTTAATACCGCTACACTCTCTCGTCTGCCACGTCGCATCCACTCATTGCACACGTACTCAGCAACCTTCAGGAACTTCAACTCATCGAAAGGTCAGCCACCAAGGACTGTGATCATGGGACTCCAACTATCCGGCAAGGCCAGAAGGAGGATCATAGCTTGCAACTGAGAGTCGACCTCCCAACCAGTGGCCACGCACTCCGCTACGAGCGACTCAATCTGCTGCATGATCTCCATGACGTTGTCGCCTTCACTGGCTTGGAGGGTGACGAGCCGTTTGAAGATGAAAAGCTGACTGGCAAGGTTGCTTGACTGGTAGATGGAGCATAGTTTTGACCATGCTTATGTGGCCAGGGTGCATCTTTGGATGTGCCCAAGTTGTGGCAGGCATAACGCGGACGAAAGGAGCACCAACGCCTTTTTGTTGCGCTTCTTGTATGCCTCCTTTACCTTAGCCGTTGTAGTCTTTGGCGGAGCAATCTCATTACCCTTCACAAGCTCAAGCACTCCCTTGTTGTCGAGGAAGACCTCAAACTGCCACCTCCACAAGGCAAAGCCTGTCCCATCAAACTGAAGGACTGCGCGGCTGCTCTCTTACTTGCTCGTTGCCATGTCTTGCTGTTGGAAGCGTGAAATCAAGCTGGCTTTGAACCCCTTAGAGGCGTGGGTCCATAGCCCTTTGTTGGCCTGAGGGTGAGTGTGCACCCTGGAGGGTCACTAGCAATGGCTGGTTCACACCACCAACTGTTTTTTGGAGAGACTGAAACTGTGGAGGCAACTGGTTCCAAGGATGGCAGAAAACTTGTCAGAGAGTGAGGCAATAGTTTTGGCCTCAATTGACTGGGAATGAACTCTTGATCAAGGCTCACAAGCAGTGGCATTTTATAGTCCCTGATCTAAGCTTTCCAGAACACCAAAGCATGCCAGATTTGAAGGTTTCTAACAGATTCTATGGCTTCTAGAGTACTCCTTGGTAGGCTGTCCTTTTTCCCACCTAGGAAGGCATCCCTTCCCTCTTCTAGAAGCTTCTTCCCCTTCCTAGATTCCTCAGCTTGCTTTTAGTAGGAGGAAAGGTGTCCAGAAGACCAAGACACCTCTAGATGCCTTGTAAGACAAGTCACCCCTTCTATAAGGTGTGCCACCTTCTTGGACCCTCACCTGGCCTTCTAGAAACTTAAAGAGGAACTCTAGAGGTTAAGCTAGCTTCCTAGCATCTATTTTCCACCTCCCTTGAGGCAGTGCAGAATTTCATCTTGTGGGACTCGAAACTGGGCCCCTGCCTCTAGAGGTGGAAACCATTAACCACTAAGCCACCTTGGCTTGTCTTTTTGGTGTTCCTTTTTGGAGTCACTCCTGCCATGGTGAGGTACATCACTCCAACAAGTAACAAGAAGCCTGATGGACTCCTCCAACAACTTCCCATTCATGGGACTCCATGGGAGTGCGTCAACATGGACTTCATTAATGGTCTTCTGGACACGCCCTGTGGTCACGGTGCAATACTAGTGGTTGTGGATATTTTGACAAAGACAACACACTTCATTCCTACAATCACTGACGTGAACGCAGAGGAGACCACTCGTATCTTCTTTTAGGGTGTCGGAAAGTACCACGACTTGCCGTTGCGCATTAGCTCCGATCAAGATCGAAGTTTTGCTAGTAAGTTATTGCAAAAGATGCACAAGTACTTTGGCAGTGAGTCAGAAATGTCGACGGCGTTTCACCCTCAAACTGACGGACAAACAGAGCGCATGAACCACAATCTGGAACAAATGATTTGCATGTACGTGGACCCTGCCATGCATGACTGGGACGAATGCCTAGCACCGGTAGAGTTTGCCATGAATAACCCGGTGAACTATTCTACACACGTCACACTGTTTGTGTTGAACAGTGGTTGACATCCAGCGGTGCCCTCTTCATTGGTGAAGAGTGGGAGCATAGGAGGACAGGTTCCTTCTACTCAAGCATTTGTCGATCGCATAGACTCCTTGTTATTGGAGGCAAAGGATCACCTTCAAGCTGCTCCACCAGGACAAAAGGCATGTGTCGACAAAAGTCGCCGTGAGGTCTTGTTTCACATTGGTGACAAAGTACTGCTTAGCACTAGGAATCTTTGGCTGAAGTCGCCAGGGGCACGAAAACTTCTATCGAAGTGGATTGGGTCGTTTCCCAGCGTTGCACGCATCGGGCCAGTGGCATACCGATTGTTGCTTCCACCGAGTATGAAGATACATGACGTATTTCATGTGAGCCTGTTGGCTCCATACACGGCTGAGGGAACCGTTCAGCCACCACTGGCAGTCCTTCCTGCCGATGGCCAATACGAGGTTCTCTGCCTATTTCAATAGTAAAAGCGTACTCTCCGGTCGCGGGTTGTTAGGGAATACCTTGTTCATTGGGCAAGGTGTGGACCTGAACATAACTCATGGGAGCCCGAGTCTCAGTTGCCCATAAGGGTGGTCAACAAGCATTGGAGCGAGCTGGCAGCTCGCACGGAGCGACGCGCGTTAGGGGACACCACCTAAACGCGGAAAAAGTGAACGACATTCCCGTAGGGCGGCATTCATGGACTGCAACCATAGGAGGTTGGGGACGCCCAACATGGTTGTCGAGCGGATGCCCCAGGCTAAAAGGGGGGGGGGGCCGCTAGCCGTGCTGACCGACGAGCTACAGCTAAGGTCCAAGTGCCATACACGTGTCCATGTTTAGCTGGTGATTGAAATTATTGATTTCTTTCAAAATGTTGATGACTCGCTTACTGACAATCCTACTTGTTCATGAACAAGGACGGTTCATTATAAGAAGGGAGGAATGTAGCGGGAGGGCCGATTCGGCCCTCCCTCCTCGCTGAAGCAAGGGGTGGTTGCGCACCACCCCTAGCATCAGCGAGGGCTGGCCGGCGGCCGACACTTCGTTGGCCGCCGGCCAGCTCGCCTCCGGCCGGCTTGACGGCCGGCGGCCGGCCAAGCGACCGGCCGGCCACCAGCCGGCCAGTCGCAAGCCGCCGATCGCGGCCTCAGCCCGATCGGAGGCTGAGGAGCTATGAGGGCGAGGCCTCATGGTCTCGTGCCCTCGCCCCTCCCCCCCCTCCCTCGCCCTCCTTGCAAACGAGTAAGCGATGATGAAGGATAGGGGGAGCGAGGGCGAGAGCGAAGATGAGACAAGGGCACAAGAGAAGTCGGCGCGAAATCGCCGATCTTGTCTCGCACGCGATGATTTCGCGCGAACGCGCCAAAGACGAAACTCAAGTTTGTTTGGGACGAACTATGTGTTTTGAAACTAGAAAACTTGTGCGAATGCACGAGTCCGAGGTAGAAACCCCCGGTTTGGGTCCCAAAACCAGGGGTAGGGTTGAAAACGGAAATGGGCATTTAGAGACTCAAAATATTCGAGTCTCCCTGCTTTGGGTCGTTGATGACGATTGCCCCTCAGTCCTGCGAAGGGGGTAAACCCCTGACGCGGACTGAGAACGCCATTATGCGAACTCCGACGATGACTTCAGAGCATGAGCTGGAGACTCAACATGTTACAATATGCATTATAGGCTAGGAAAGTGAAATCCATATAGGCATTGAAATCGGTTACAGGGGAAGCCTTCCTTAAACCCATTAAAGTTACAATTGTAACCATAACTGTAATGTTTCGAAGCCTAATCTGCTACTTGGCTATTCAAGCCAAAGAATCGACCTGACGGGGTTGGACCCAAACTCTGCTCCCCGTTTCATTCCCAGATCACGCCACTTGCTTGATATTGTGATGTCTAATGCCTTTTCCCCTGAAGAACACGTGTTTCAACTTGAAAAAGCAACCCTTTATGTCCAATGCCAAGCAAGCCTCGAGGTCGTAGCATTGCCACGGAGCAGCGTAGAGGGCGGGACAAACATTGTATCTAAAAATAGATTTATTGACTCGCGGGAACTTGTCAGGGTATCATGCTGTATACGAAACTGAATGTGAAGGGCCCATTTTTATCACCAAAATGCTAGCCGCTCGTTCCCAATCATTGCAATGGCGGGGATGACAGATGACCCTCCTCCCTTCCCTCAACTAATGTTGCATGTTCCCAGCCAAGATGAAAATGGATTCTTCTTGCTCTTCTCTGCAAACAATGTGGACACGATGCATTAACAGAATAACCCTGGTTGCGGCTCTTTCCTCATATGAGGTGTCGTGGTCTTTCTCACATTGAATTTTTGAACCTACCTAGTTCCTGGCATACCGGATACGCAAACCTCGTTGCGGTGGTAAAAGTTGTATGCCGACTTGAACGGCTGGACAGCTTGCGTTGAAGCCCGGATGGTCCACGCCTTCAGCGTTTCTCACATTGAATATCGAATTCTCTGTTCTAACGTGAATGGCCTTGCTAGCTTGAAATACTTGGGTTTCGTTTTGTCCTGCACGATCGATGGTAACAATGTTACGTGAACTGCATGTGAAGAAATGTGAGAAAACATTGTTTATCGGAATGATCAAGCCGCTCGCTAAGGTCGCCATTAGGGTGGCCTACACCAGGAGGCTTTCACGTGAGGTCGGATTAATGTAGTGCCCAGACAGACCAGCGGATGAAACAGTCTATCATCGCTGCCCGTCACATATTTCGGAAGTCATTTTTTTGAGCAGGAGTTTCCCAAGCATTCCGATCCTTGACGTCACCAAATGTGGTGGAGGTTGGTTAGGTCGTTGCCTCGCAGAAGTTTGCCATTTGGATATAGCTTTGCTACTAGTTACACTCATGGATATCCCAGCCAAGATGGGCTATGTCTGCCCTAAGAAATGTCTCTCATAGGTGTCTTCATCCCTGGCTGTGCTCCAGGTTTCTTGTTGCTGTAACTGGTTAGTTTCGTGTGTGGATGAGCTTGTTGCCTGCAGCTGTTTGCAACGGTCAGTGACGGCGAGAGCGTTGGACGCTGGGTGGGAGAGTTGCAAACTGGCAGAGCTTGGTAACGGCGGCCGGCACATCGCGCCAGTTTGTGAGCTTGTTTTCGCTTTGTACCTTTCAACTTTCTCTTGACCGTGAAACAAAGCAACTTGACCATCGAAGCCCATATTATTTGTTGTGGAAAGTGTCGAGGCTATAAGGTTCTGATGTAACAAACCCTTCGAACCTCAATGGTTTGCTTCTGACCTTTCAGGCAGTTAGGACCCCCCACGTTGCAGCAACGGGCTTCTTGCCGCTTCAGCAGGCGGGCGTCGTGCAAGGCTGCTGAGCAGGTGTGAGGGAGGCGCTGGGCTCGACGAGCGTCCGCCTGCTGCAGTCAGCGGAGAAGCATGCTGCTGTCTCTCACCCTGTTGAACCGCAGTACAGGCAAAAAGCGGCCGAGTCCGCATGCCTCACTGAGGCTCATCATTCGAATGGGTCAGTCCTTAGGACTCGGAATTTAAAAGACTACAGAAATACTCTTCATGAACCCATCCAAAGAAGAGATGTTAAGGATTCTGGGAAACAGGTTAAGGTATCGCGTTACAAACGTCCTCAGAATAAAATTGATAACATTTTCTATAAAAATTGATTCACAATCGATGTATGGTCCTAGATTCGCGATCACGCACGGCGCAGCAGACTGCCCGTAGAACATCCAGCTGAGAGATCCTGGGCACTGTTATCAAGGTGGCGGATGTCTAGGGTTTGAGACAACACCAGGCAACCGCCACTACCTCATTGTCGAGCTACCAGCGCAGCTCTACTCTCGGATCCTGGGTTAACCTCCTTGGGGCTGTCCTCAGCCGCTGCAACCTTCTGCTCCTGCCGACGGTAATCGCCATCCCAAGGCGGCTTCAAACAAGTCGGAGCGATGCGGTCTCGGCGTTACAAGGCACTGGGCCTTGCGGCCAGCAGCCACCGGCCCTTCTGAAACCTTGGGCTGACGTTGGCGTTCGTCTCCTGTGTGTTTGAAGGACCGGCCTCATCGTTTCTCTATCCCCTTGTTTCATTATTCCTGACCGGTTGAAGGCCAGGCCCTCCTTTTTCCATGTTAGTGGATTGACTGGAACCAGTTAGCGCTGCAGGATTTCAACCCCCTTCACCTTCGCCTTAGTAGTCCACCTCCAGCGCCCCCCTCCCTCTTCCTCCTCTCCCTCCTCCTCCTCCACCTCTTCCTCCT
>SZWC01002868.1:14739-25562 GCA_023375785.1 Penium margaritaceum
CACACACACACACACACACACACACACACACAAACACACCGTCACTACAGGTGATTGATATGGACTAAAGCTCTCTCGTGAAAATTTGTGAGGCAACATGGAGCTCACACGTGGTGGCGACACCATCGGGTTTTCAAGTGGTAGCCACAGCACCAACACCAACCCCGAGAGCTTTGCCATAGTGGTGTTTCATACTAATACATTCCAGAATGGAGGAACACATTTGTAGGAGTGCATGCACCACAAACACTCTTGATGTGGTTGGATTCTTATACATTTGCATGCTCTTAGCTTAGTGAGCTGGGTTACTGATCCTTCGGGACCACACGTCCAGCTTATGCCGGCGTGTGAGAAACCGCCTGGAGCTCGCTCGCTCCAGGACCGGGTTCGATCCCTAGGTGGCTTCCAGGCCCCAAGTCAAGAGCCTCGCGTGGGTGGCCCGGTCAACCGGCACTTAACACTTCGCACGCTCCTTACTCGCTCACTTGTTGTTCTCTTGTGATGGATATGATAGTGCCAGAAAGTGACAAAAACAGGTTGCTCAATAAAAATCATCTTGACAATTGCATAGAGGATATTTTACAGGTTCCAACGCATTTTACGGAACTCGATTCGGAGTCTGTTTGAGTGAGATATGGATTTCCAAAGTTTGGAGATCATGGGCCGGGTTCAAGTGACGACCTGAGCACTTTGAGCTCAAAAGGCGGCAGGATTACTGGCCAGGACGGCTAAGAGCGACCTTCAAGAAGAAAAGGCGGCTGGAGGACCTCCAAGAGACTTCAAGGAATGTGCAGACCATGATTGTTGGTCGTTCAAGTGGTGTGTGGTGTGGTGTGGTGTTGTCTCTTGTGTGACAAGGTGACCGCCGCTCATCCCGCTAGGCTAGGAGAGTGTGCTAGAGGGTAGACTTTGACAGAGTGTATCTCAGTGCTCCCTAGACCAAATGAGGCATATAAGGGTTTTTTCGAAAGCTGTGACAATGTACTTCCTCACTCAAGAGTCGATTCAGACATTTGCATTCTCTGCAAACCTACATTCCCTTCCGTAATTTCTGTCAAACAGTTGGTCCTGCCTAGGCAGCTCTTAGTGAGCCTGATCACCTCCCTGAGGGCTGCCCCAGTTTCCAACAGTGGTATCAGAGCTAGAACAAGGCTTTGTATCATCCTTGAGGCATTCCTTGCACCCTGTTGTGTGAGAGAGCCGTTTGTGGGCTGAACGTTGCACTACCATGGCGACATCCGCTTCTGTGGTGGCCGGCGTCAACATCGCCAAGTTCGAAGGCAAGAACTTCTTCAACTAGAGCAACAACATGATGACGGTGCTGATGGAGAAGGGTCTCTAGAGCCAGGTGGATGAGAAGGAGAAGGAACCAGCAGAAAGCTCCCTCTCCCCTGTCGAGGCCCGTACCTACCTCGAGAAGCGTGACCGCGCCCTCGCAACCATCTACCTCCACCTCGCCGAACGGCAACAACTCCTCGTCCGTGGCATCCTCACGCCAAAGGAGGTTTGGAAAAATCTTGAGTCCACTTATGCTTCCAAGTCAATCCTCATGAATATGCAGTTGCGTCGTCGCTTTCACACTGTGAAGATGGATGAGTCCGGATCCATGATTGACTACATCAACATGGTGAAGTCTCTCTCTGACCAGCTTGCTGCGATTGAGGACCCCGTCAAGGAGCGTGTGATCATGCTAACCATCCTTTTTGGTCTTCCTAGCAGCTACACTCCTCTCATTGTTGCCCTGGACCAGCGTGGCGACAAGCTCTCCCTCAATGATGTGGAGGAGAGCTTGCTGTTTGAGGAGGAGCGGCGCAAGGGACAAGAGGGCGGAAGCGGACTGGACATCGCTCTGATCACTAACTCTGGTCATGGGAGTGGTGCTGCACCAACCAGGGGCAACGGCTGAGGAGGGAAGAAGAAGGGGAACTGCCACTACTGCAAGATGCCGGGCCATTGGGCACGCGAATGCCGGAAGAAGAAGGCGGACCTTGCGGCTGGAGTGGGAGCGGGAAAACAGTCTAACTCTTCCGCGAACGCTGCAGATTGGGAGAGGGGATTCGTGACAACCATCCGGGTCCTGCACGTCTCCGACAACACCGCCTTGTTCTGGATTATCGACTCGGGAGCCACGCGGCACATGCCGTGTCGCTTGCAGTGGTTCGTTGTCTACACCGTCATTGAGCCTCGTCGGGTGTACATAGGGAACAACCACGTGCAAATGGTGGTTGGGGAGTGTGAGATTATATTTTGTGCTTCCGTTGAGGGTAAGCACGTGGAACGTCGTGTGAAGGGGGTACTCCATGTTCCGGGGCTGGCAGCTAACCTCCTCTCTGTCTCATCTCTCATCTCTGAAAGCATGCAGGTTTTCTTTGAGAATGGTGCCTGCACCATCTCTGCCCGTGCAGGCCGTGTGCATGCAAAAGAAAACAAGGAGGATGGACTTTACCGCCTCTACGTGGCGTCGGAGAAGGAAGCCGACTCAGCGTTGGCGGCGAGAGAGGGAAAACACGACATCGGCCTGTGGCACCGCTTGCTTGGTCACCTCGGCTTTGGCGCCATCATCTCCATGCAGCAGATGGTCCGCGGCCTGGAGCTTAAGGGGATGAAGCAGCCTGGTGCATCGGCTTGTGAGAGTTGCATTGAAGGGAAGCAAGCCCGCACTTCTTTCATGGGGGAAGGGAAGGGGGCTGAGCTTCTCTCACTCGTTCACTCTTATTTGTGCGGTCCCATGCCATCACTGTCCTTGTCCGACAAGTTGTACTTTGTCACGTTCATTGATGACAAGCCAAGGAAGACGTGAGTGTCCTTCCTGGCTGGCAAGGATGAGTGTTTTGATGCTTTCAAGGTATGGATTGCTGCTACACAGAATGAGAGTGGCAGGCGGTTGAAGGTGCTTCGCACTGACGGTAGAGGAGAGTACCTCTCCAACGACTTCCACACCTTCCTCAAGCGTCGCGGGATCAGGCACGAGGTCACCCCACCTGGAACACCGCAGCTGAACGGTGTGGCTGAACGCGCGAACCGCACGCTCATGGAGCGTTTTCGGAGCATACTCAAAGACGCGGAGCTCCCGCCAACCTTTTGGGCGGAAGCGGTCAACACTGCTGTGTACCTGAAAAACCGGAGTCCCACGCGCGCCGTGCCACTGATGACACCGGAGGAGGCATGGACAGGATGCAAGCCAACAGTGACGCACCTGAAATTCTTCGGGTGTGGCACATTCCTGCACGTGCCTGCTGGCAACCGCAACAAGCTGGACGCAAAGTCGGTGAAGGCGGCCTTCCTCGGCTACGACACCATGGGATACCGCCTCTACAACCTCGCTGCTCGCAAGATCATCCGCAGCCGCGACGTCGTCTTTCAAGAGGACGTGAAGGGCTGGACTTGGAGCCCTATGACTGCTGTTCCACTTGCTCCCGCACTTGTACCTGAAGTGGGAGAAGTTCCGGTAGCAGAAGAGGACNGCACCTGAAAGTCTTCGGGTGTGGCGCATTCGTGCACGTGCCTGCTGGCAACCGCAACAAGCTGGACGCAAAGTCGGTGAAGGCGGCCTTCCTCGGCTACGACACCATGGGATACCGCCTCTACAACCTCGCTGCTCGCAAGATCATCCGCAGCCGCGACGTCGTCTTTCAAGAGGACGTGAAGGGCTGGACTTGGAGCCCTATGACTGCTGTTCCACTTGCTCTTGCACTTGTACCTGAAGTGGGAGACGTTCCGGTAGCAGAAGAGGACGGTGCGGAAGATGGCGGTGACAGCGGTAACGACAAGGAGGTGGAGGGAGCTGAGAAGGAGAAGGAGCCAGCAGCTGAATCTGATGAGGAGGAGGAACAAAGCAACGTACAGCAGCTGCCACGACGGTCCGCACGCATCAATAAAGGTGCAAAGGACAGTGGGGAGCCGCTGAGGCGATCTGAACGCCTCGCAACCAAACAGAGGCCGCTGGAGGAGCTGGTGAACCTGTGCACCGTTCCACCACCAATGGAGTCCTTTGACCTCGAGCTTCTCTTCCTCACAGTCATCGATGACCCAGCCACATTCGCTGAAGCCATGCGTAGCGCCGAGGTGGCAGATTGGCGTGCCGCAGCAGACGAGGAGTATGGTGCGCTCATGAAGAATGGCACCTGGACCCTCGAGGAAGCTCCACGTGGCAGCCGGGTGATCGGATGCCCGTGGATCTTCAGGCGCAAGCATGGTGCGGATGGTAAGGTGCTCAGGTACAAAGCACGGCTGGTTGCAAAGGGGTATGTACAGACTGAGGGTGTGGATTAAAATGAGACATTTGCACCTGTCCCAAAGTTCCCATCCATCCGAGCGATCCTCGCACTTGCTGCTGCTATGGAGTGGGAGGTGCACCAAATGGATGTAACTTGTGCATTTCTGAATGGTGACCTCGAGGAGGATGTGTATATGGAGCAGCCAGAGGGGTATGTGGTGGAGGGAAAGGAGGATTTGGTGTGCAAGCTTGTGAAGGCCCTCTACGGCCTGAAGCAAGCCCCGCGAGCATGGCACCACAAGATGGATGAGCAGCTGGCTGGCCTTGGCTTTGTGCGTAGTAAAGCAAACCATGCTGTCTATGGGCGCACACAAGAGGCAAGCCAGATCATCATCTTGCTCTATGTTGATGATCTGCTCATAGCATCTGACTCCAAGTCTC
This sequence comes from Penium margaritaceum, assembly GCA_023375785.1. Taxonomy (NCBI): domain Eukaryota; kingdom Viridiplantae; phylum Streptophyta; class Zygnematophyceae; order Desmidiales; family Peniaceae; genus Penium; species Penium margaritaceum. The sequence goes on from SZWC01002868.1 coordinate 19,397, forward strand.
TTTTGGACAATGTAAAGCAGTCCCTTGCTGCCAGGTTCGACATGAAGGACATGGGAGAGCTCAGTTACTACCTTGGCCTTCAGGTCAAGCGCGACCGGCAGCAGCACACTTTGGAGCTGTTGCAGAGCACGTACGTGAGCGACATCGTTAAGTGCTTCAACATGGGAGGAGGGCGCAAGGCTGCTACACCACTGGAAGTGGTGTAGCAAAGCTGAGCATGACGCAGACTCCCCACGGTAGGCAAGAGAGCAGCCACATGGAAGCAGTGCCGTACCAAGCAGCAGTTGGGAGCCTCATGTACGCAGCAGTCGGCACGCGCCTCGACATCAGCCATGCAGTGGGAGTTCTCAGCAAGTTTTGCGCGAATCCGGGCGTGCCGCATTGGGAGGCGGTTAAGCGGGCGTTGCGTTACCTGGACAGCAGCAGCAGCCTTTGCCTCACCTTCAACGGCAACAACAGCCCCATCCTCATCGGCTACAGTGACGCAGATTGGGGAGGTGACCTGGACACTAGGAGGTCGACCAGTGGGTTCGTGTTTGTGCTCGGGGGGAGGTGCAATCAGCTGGAGGAGCAAGAAGCAAGAGTGTGTTGCCCTCTCCTCCACCGAAGCAGAATACATCGCCCTGAGTGAAGCAGCAAAGGAAGCCGTGTGGCTGCGTGAGCTGCTAGCAAGCCTTGGACAGCAGCAGACCACAGCCACCACCATCTACTATGACAACATGAGCGCCATTGCTCTGACGAAGAACGCCGAGTTTCACGCCCGCACCAAGCACATCGACCTGCGGTACCACTTCATCCGCGAGCTCGTGGCAAAGCAGATGGTGCATATCAAGTTCTGCCCTTCAAGCATGATGCTGGCAGACTTTCTGACCAAGCCACTGGCAGCGCACCGCTTTCAGCAGCTGAGGGGACAGTGCGGACTTGTGTGATTTTTTTTCTCGCAAAGTGGGAGAATGATGGATATGAGAGTGCCAGAAAGTGACAAAAACAGGTTGCTCGATAAAAATCATCTGGCATGAAAATTGCATAGAGGATTTTTCACAGGTTCCAACGAACTTTACGGAACTCGATTCGGAGTCTGTTTGAGTGAGATATGGATTTCCAAAGTTTGGAGATCATGGGTCGGGTTCAAGTGATGACCTGAGCACTTTGAGCTCAAAAGGCGGCAGGATTATTGGCCAGGACGGCTAAGAGTGGCCTTCAAGGAGAAAAAGTGGCTGGAGGACCTCCAAGATACTTCAAGGAAGGTGCAGACCATGATTGTTGGTCGTCCAAGTGGTGTGAGACATAATTCTCTTGTGTTACAAGGTGACTGCCGCTCATCCCGCTAGGCTAGTAAAGTGTGCTAGAGGGTAGACTTTGACAGAGTGTATCTCAGTGCTCCCTAGGCCAAATGAGGCATATAAGGGCTTGTTAGAAAGCTGTGACAATGTAATCTCTCACTCAAGAGTGGATTCAGACATTCGCATTCTCTGCAAACCTACATTCGCTTCCGTAATTTCTGTCTGTGCCACCTACAACTCCCTCTTACAAACAGTTGGTCCTGCCTAGGTGGCTCTTAGTGAGCCTGATCACCTCCCTGAGGGCTGCCCCAGTTTCCAACATCTTGCTCTACGTAAAGTGAGCTTGTCCCACCCGGTCCATGGTGTTGCTCCCTCCGCTTGCGTGCTTGCGCATCGTAGGGGCCACAGCTGCCTACACCCCCTAACCAGCATACCTTTCGTCCAGTATTCCCCGTCACAGGTCTTGCCCTTCCCATTCCATCTCCATGTGAAGAACAACTTTAGGGAATGCACGCCTATGCAAGAAAAATGAGCTGTGAGTGTGCGAGGAAAGGTGACAGAGCAAAAAACTGGCTAACTCTGGAACGTGGTGTGTTAATGACAAGAAGGGGTTGAAAGATGAGCTCAGACTGGGCTTCTATGAGGGTGCTTATGACAAACGCGCAGGTCCCGGTCACCTGCACTGTGCCAAAGTAAGACATCGGGGATAACCCATAGACAAAAGCATACACAATGCCATAATGTAATCCTGAACATGTTTCTGAGCGTCCAAGTCTAGACCGTCAAGAATGTACAAGGCGCTAAGAAAAAAAAAAAGAGAAAGGATTGATGTCCCAGCAGCTTTCTTTTCTTTGCTCCGGGTCTCCCACAATACTAGTATGGGCCGCCAAATGGCTGGGTCCCGATGTTTTCAGCTATGCATGAAAAAATCTGTTTGCTTGTATGCACCGGGTGTGTCAAAGCCATGACGAAGCAACTGCTGGAAGATTCTTGGTGTCAAACATGTGCCGCTTACTCAGCATCCCCCTCTGATGCTGAGTCAGGTTGAAACCCACACACCCCTGAGGTGATGATGCTGGCAACAACACACTGAAAGAGGAAAACAGCACAGCCCCCCTTGCTGACACAATCCTTGGAACAACATCCTTGCAACTGTGCCTGAATGAAACTGCTCTCCCTGCGTGCGGAAAGCGCTGAACTTGCCAAATTTGAGGACGTTTGGAGAGCACCCGAGAGGAAGAGTTGGAGCTACAACTGCTGCCGTGTGCACAACACTCTCATGGACCCGTGGACATCTATTGCAGATAGCTTCCATATCAATGGATGACCACATGTTCTGGTCTGCTCGTTCCTCTGTGCCACCCTCATTGCATTTAGAATTTGCAGGGGTGGATACAATTTTTTCAATTGCTCCTGCACTGCTTGAAAGGAGTGGACCTGACTCCATGTGTTTGGAGCTTGCTGCAACAGCTTCTAGCTCCAGTGCACATTTTCAAAAGCACAAAAATGTCCGCACCTCCTTAACTTCACTCAACATCCTCAACTACTAAAGAACAACTGCACGTCTGAGACTGGTCCAAGCACGTCTTTTATCAAACAAGGAAAACCCCCGAGGCATACAAGGCACAACAATGGTCAATCTTCACGCAATTCCCGTCCCAAGATGCCAGTCGTGAGACTGCCACACAGCTTAGTCTATTGTATTCTGTTCAATCATAATTAGTCTGTGAATGAATGGAGTGGGCTTGAAGCTGCTAAGAGCACCACAAGTAGGTGAAGTTGTAGAAGAAGGTGCAAGTGCACAGCTTGCTGCAGAGGCCATTACCTAATTTTCTCCTTAGTATGCTCCTGCGTCCATCTGTGCTTTCCCAAGTCTAGCCTCCTCAGCCAGTGTAACCCATTGAGATCTCCACCCGAAAATTCCTGCTGGTGCACTCCAATGGACAAGTATGCAGTACTGGGCCTGTCCCTATACATAGGGATACACGTGTCTTCAAAGAATTGAAGGATCATACCTGTGCCAATGAAAAATATGGAGCTGAGTCACTAACAAAACAGACAAGGGAGAGTGTGGTGGTGATTTTTGGTCGTGCGACAGATGCAAAAACAGCCCCAATCGCCCCACTCACTTCAGCAATAGCCATTTCTGCTTCCTGAAATTCAGTTCTGGCATCCTCCACTTCCTGCAACACTCCGGAGCACTCCCACACTGCTATGTACATTCTTTCATGAGGTTAAAGTAGCCGTCCTTGGCATCTTAAAGCTGGCGGGAAAATTCTGCAAAAGCCAAAGAAGCAACAAGGCTTCCACATCAAGCATCCGCAAGCTGCTGTTGTGCATCCCATTTAGAACCAATCACCCCAAATTCACGCACTCCTCAAACTGTGCACGCCACACTTAACCATACATGAGAAGTTACCTAGAAATTTCCTTACATTTCATTGTCAAAGAGTGGAAGGTGGCAAGTTGCTTCCTAAATGCACAATCTCCAAAGTTTCCACTCACTTTGTATACAAAGGCATCTCAGCATGATTCTCATTTCCAAGAACTTTCTCATTTATTTTTGTCACAAAAATCACTTGAAAATCTATAGAGAGTGAAGTATGTGAGAAACTAGTGTCTACGTTCTACAAAAGGTTCTCAAAACGTTCCTTGCAAGGATAATTACAGAGCTGATTTCTATTTGAGATCAAAACCTACCATACGTTGGGTTGTTCTCTAGACCTATTTCTGGTTTTTCTTAGGGCACTGGGCACCGCATGACTTTGGTTCACATTTTAAGGATCTTCGGAGAACTGAAGTTATGCTCTCGGGAACTGCGATGAATTCAGAACCGTTTTTCACGTTCGCTCCCAGCGAACCAGTTTGTCAGGTTCGCTCCTCCCCCCCTCCCCCCGTCGACTCAACAACGTGTATGTGGGGAGTGTACAGGACAGTGCACGACTGTTCGCAGGCATACTGTATTTTGTCTAGGACTTATCCAAGAAGGTTCGTCGGTCGCACTTAAGTACAACATTCCTTGACTCATTATTGCAAATTCTACACTTCCATATGCAATCACGGCATGCACTTTCGTGCATATAGAGGGTGGGGGGGCTGCTTCTGAATGCTAGTGCCACCCCCCCCCCCAGCAGAGAAGTGTATGTGGCGAGTGTTGGTGGAAATGGATGAGAATCACCAGCGATAAACAGTGGGATGTACACAAGTGCATTGGTTCAGACGATTCCCGAGAACCGTCGATTTTTGACGATCGCCAGTCGTGGACCATGTCATTGTCGTTTTCAGATCTCTACCGATTCCTTCATCTAACGGCGGTCGATTGCGAACCAGTCGAAGAGATGACCGTTGTAAACAAACTGCCGGCGAGTCATCGACAAACGACTTCGGCCGGTGGCGAAGCCCGACACTCGAGTAGTCAGGCTTCGGCGGCGAAGCCCGACTACTCGGGTATCAGCTTCAAACCCTGCAAAGCCAATACCCGAGTAGTCAGGCTTCAACCAAAGTCGGACATGCAAAGCCCGACACCCGACCATCGCGATGTGCCGATCGCAGGAATGACTCCAGTTGTGCCACGTGTGCAAGGAAATCTGGTCGCTCATGCGGCTGGCAAATTTCTGGTCCACCGCACGAGCGACAGATTCTTTCTTGGCTGCCGACCGAGTGTCCTGACATTCGCTTCGAAGGGGTCAAAAGATGAGTTCAGATCTGTCGGTGGTCAGAACTGAGTTCATGTACGAATGCAGAAGAATATGCTTTTCTAGCCAGTAAAGTGTTGTTGTAGCATAATATGTCATTTTTGTCACTGGAGATATCCAGTGTAAAACATTATTGCCCAGGAAGCTAAGAAAGGATGTTCTTGTTAGAGTTATAGGTGTTAAAGGAAAAGAAATTCCTAAAGATTATTCTAAAGAGGTATATGTTTAGATACTTCTTCATACGGGAAATGTTCAAGTAAAGCACTCCTTCAAAAGATTTAAAAATAAGATAAGGCATAGTATGAATATGAATCTTGTAATTTAATTATCATACTTGAATGAATTCGTACGGGAAACCAACTTGGACAATGTTTTAAGTTTTCAAATTCAATCAACACTTCTTACTTTCCCACTTTTAGAAATTATATGTGCACGGATTTCTCAACTAGTGTACACCTTGACCCATATCACACTCATTTTGTACACACTTCCACGTACAATTCCCACATACACTTTCCACCCCCACCCCCCTTTCCCCCTCCCTCTCCCAAACACCACCAAGTTCTTAAAAACACCACTCAAAAAAAAAACACAAGTTCACATTTCTATACACAACACATAGATCCAAACGTTCACCTCCAACTTACAATCCCAGCATACACTTTCTACCCCTACAACCCCCTCTCCCACCTCATCCAATTACCACCAACCATCCCACACACATTATTGAACATACACTAGTACACAATTCTATATACAACCCACACACGAATCCATGCACCTCCACCTACACTCCCCACATACACTTCCAACCCCTTCCACCCTCCACCCCGTCCCCCTCCACCCCACCACCACTGACCACATCACTCAAAACAATATACACAAGTGTACACCTGTATATACAACCTACACACAACCAGCCATACACCTCCACTTACTCTCCCCTCATACACTTTGCAATCCCCCCAACCTTCGCTCTCCCACCTCGCTCAACCTGGACCAACCTACCTCCAACACATCACTCAAACCAATGTGCACAAGTGTAAATTTCTAAACACAATCCATACACCCAGCCATACATCTCCACTTACACTCCCCACCTACACTTTCATCCCTTCCTCCATACCCATAGCCTCCACCAACGAGATCACTCAACCCTAACATCCAACCACCTTTGATCAAATCAAT
>SZWC01002868.1:32674-47348 GCA_023375785.1 Penium margaritaceum
GTTCCCTCTCTACCCTTCTTTTCAGCTGCCCCTACCCAGCTTTCACCCCACATTCCCCCTCTGCCATCCCACCCTCATTTTACATTTCTGCTCCAGATACCCTTCTCCCACCGGCTTGCCCTCCCTTTGTCTCTTCTTCCTGTCAAGACCGACATCATCAATGCCGACCTTGTCATTCCATCAACTTAAATTGCAGCACCAGCTCTGGCATTGGCAGTGGCATGGGCATTGAAATTGATTGCGTTACTGGTAGCATCGGTGTTTCTGGAATCGGCATTGTAACTTCAGTGCATTCACTAGCTACGGTACTTCTCTGTACCCATGTTGGAGAGGTATCGCCATGGGAGTTGGTTCTGGCCCTGTTCCGCGGCGAAAGAATCTGACTTCGGAAGTCACCCGCTGACATGCCATCAAGTGGGAAGTGGCTCGGCACGCTGACGTGTGCCTCGATTTTTGGCTTGACACACGCCTTTCAAGAGCCCGCCGAAGGGCTCACAGATTCCAAAGTGGAGACCTTGCACGCTTCGCATTTTGGCTTCCGGAAGTGAATTCTCTGGTTTCTTTCACGGACCACATTTCAGATACTGTCCATCGGTATTTATGACGCCATTTCACATGCGTGAGGTTTCTGTTGGTCCAGACTAGTGACCATGAGGCAAGAGCAAGTCAGAAGTTATTCGCAACTCGGAGCAACTACCTTGACTTCAGAGCTCATATTCGGAGACGAAAGGAGCCACGCACGCAAAAATTTTGCTCCCAGGCCTTGAACTAGGTTCTCTTTGGTATGTCAGGATGCATAGGTCAAAACCGAAGTCGACTTCTCTTGCGGAGCTGGAAGTAACCCATGCGAAGTTCTGCATTTGACTTCCTACTTCAGAGCCATGCCCTGGAACAGGCATCTGGCTGAGGATGGCCCTATCACACAAGCAGGAGTTGTCGCCACATCGACCACACTGAGTGCAGGTGAGGGAGCCACAGAGTGTCTATCTTGAGTAAAGAGCTACTCTCTTGGAGACGTAGGCAGATTTTCCCCTTTCTTTTGGTCTTGTGGGTGAAATCGGCAAGGTTCAGTGCCAGCTAGCACAGTTTCTCAAAGTATTCCATGTTTCTACCCTTGGGAATAGACGAGGTGCCCGGAATCATGTTCTCATCAACCGTGGATTGCGTGTCCTTCTGGGCAGAGGGATTTTTGCCTCTCTGTAGATCACTATAGGGTTGCCTTGAGCAGGTTGCAACACAACTTCAGGCCATAAAGCATGAGGCCGTCTCGACGAGGGGAGCCTGTCAAGAGTCCCTGGGCACATCTGGGAACTCTAGGGAGCCTTGACGATGTGTAACAGTGCATATAGGGACGGATCAGGCATTGCAAACAATCAAGCAAAGTAAATCCACCATGCCAGAAACAGTTGAAGCCATTAATTCTGTGTTAGGGAAATCAAGGTGCGTCTAGCAGCATAATAGCAGAGGTCTGCAGCATTGCTGAAGACCTCTTATTGGTCCCAGGGATCATCTAGACAGTACTGGTGGATGGGATCAGCCAGGTCGGCCGAGCATTCAAGGACACACTTGCAGCTCACCATGTTCTGGTGGGTACACTACTAAAGTGTTTGGAGGCCGCCGTTACTTGTGCACTCTCTTAGGGTTGCACCAACCATGAAGGGGATGAGGGGAACAGGCACGGAAAAGGTTTAGAGGGGCTCATAGGGGAAGGTTGGTGGACCATTCAGGACTAAGTAGTTCATCGGCCTAGTTTTGGCACCGTGGTTCTAGCCAGACAATGACCCAGCCCAGCATGCTTATCAGCTACACGAGGACAAGATTTTTGCAGAGGCCCTCTTCACTACCCTTTCGGCTATGTCCATGCAGGACCAGGAGTAGCTTAGGACAGAATTGCAGGACTCGGGAGAGATACAGGAGGCCTTGGAGCCAGTGCCAGTCTCATGAACTTAGACTTGCAGGAATCTCCCACTCGTCCGGATGCAGGGGTTTGGGTGGCACCACCTTCAAGGCCATGATTGCCTCCTTGTCAAGTACTTGTGAGATGGTCGACCGACGTCATACTCGGCACCATGCAGGCGCAAGGACAGACACGCGTGCAAGGGCACGAGATGGCGTCCACGCTGAGCTCAATGTCACAGAAGGAGTCAATCAATGGTAGTCACAGTCCCCCTCTTGGGAGGAGGGAGGAGGGAGGAGGGAGGGGCTCAGGTGGCATGTCTGCAGGACTTCCTCCATAAGAGGCACTTTTTTCAGAAGAACATGTCAATGACCACGAGACACACATGAACCAACTCGTTGGAATACACAAATACAAGAAGTACAGTGAGGCTGCTCATCTCTAAGCTTGATGATGAGTCATTATCAAGTTTAGAGAGGAGCAGCCTCACTATAATTCTTCATTTCATTCGGCAACCGAATTTTTCCGGGTGAATGAAACGGGTGTTTTATTCAGCTGCGTGAGGGGTGAAAATCCCGTTTTTTCCAGACCACCCAAACCGGGCGGTCCCCAGGGGGGGGGTTGGGGGGGGGAGGGATGGGGGCTTAGAGGGAGGCAAAAAGAGGGGGGAGAAATCAGTTGGTGGGATTTTTGCGGCATTCTTGCTTGCTGCTGCCTCCTGCTGCTGCTGCCTGCTGCCTGCTGCAGTTGCTGATTCCTTCTAGCTGCTGCCTGCTGTTGCTGCTGCCTGCTACTGCTCCTCACTTACTTACTCCGTCTTCTTGCTTGCTGCAGTTGACTGCTTCCTACATGCTGCTGCCGCGCGTGCTGCTACTGCTGCTGCACCTGCTGCGGCTGCGCCTGCTGCTGGAGCTGCTGCTCCTGCCACTTCTGCTGCTCTTGCTGCTGCTGCTGCTGTGCCTGCTGCTGTAGCTGCCGCTGCCGCTGATGCTGCTCCTGCTGATACGCAAGCGCCTTCTGCTGCTCTGCCGCAACTGCTGTTCCAACACCTGCTGCAGCTAAGCCCCTGCAAACGAGTTCCGAGTCGCGAGTAATGTACGCTCAAATGGGTGCGCGTCGAAAGCCTACCGAGGGGCTACGGACGTCGGTCGGAAAATTGCGCTCGACCTCTTTTGACAACGTTTTGGTCCTTTCTACTTATTCCATGATGGAAAGCGGTTCGTCAGCGTTTTGCGCACAGTATGATGGGTTAATTTGCGTCGTCCAATTGCATCCGTCGCTTTCGATTTTGGAAGACTTTGGTAAATTTGATCAACATGGAACGGTAAACCAGAAAGCTTTTAGGATAAAATGAGAGGTTCGCGAAGTTCATGAGATGAAAAACATGACCGTGTTCCTCGGTCGGAGGCTGAGTCAAGATTGAGGAAATCCAGCCGTTCAAACTACGAGCACACCACATTGTCCTATCGACGGCTCGCCGTCCATCCATCTAGGATGCCGATAATCTGACATGGCAATCTACTTTCGACGGCGACCTACTCCCGGCTCAGCCCGGACGTCAACTCTTTTCCGCACGTTGAAGTATTTTTCTTAAGTAAGGGGGCTACCTGTGACTGGGGCCCGGCTAGCCTTCCCCAAAGACACGGGGTACGTTGTCCCGCCGGCTAGCCCCCCGCCTGCGGCCGTTGGCGCCCCCAAAACCACCCCCTAATCCAGCATCGGGCGTCCAAACGAACTTGTCGCGCTGGCAAACGTTGACGGCCACGCAGAACTAACAAAAGTATATTTCAACATGATTTTCAGTTCTGCATTATTGCAGTGTCGAGTCATCAGTATTGAAGTAGTGCCGACAGGGAGGTGCCATACGCACTCGACCCCGAACCGTGGCGAGTAGGTCACGTGAAGTAGGCGGCGTCGCGAACTCGTTTGCAGGGGCTTAGCTGCAGCTGCCGAAAAATGGGGGAGTTTGCGGAGGTACAAGGATGCTCGGTGGTGGAGGGCAGTGGGTGGAGGGGGACGCCAGATCTGGACGGCCTCCAGATCTAAAAAAATTGCACGGCTCTGAGAAAATCGGGTGGGGAACAGGTCGCGTGAAGTGGACGGACGGAAAGTAAAACTGCCGTTCAAAAACGGCCGTTCTTACTTGGGCTCACGGGCTAAAAAAGCCCGTTTTTATCAAGACCCTTATTGCCACCGACCTAGTGGCAAAAAGCACCTATCAACTACCATGCCAAACCCATGTGTCACCGGCAGTTGCTGGCAATATCCTTACATGAGCTTCCAGCAGACAATAGACGGGTGACTCAGTACCTGCATCCCAACAACAGACCTCCCCTCGCACTACCCAAAGACGGCACCCTACCGTCAGCACCACAAATCTCAAGTAGCAGCAACAGTGGCAACCCACCTGTGGCTGTTCCTTGCCTTTCGCCCATCTTAATCGGAAGGCGGTACCTAGGCTAGACTTAGACAAACTGAAGTTACTTGATGTTCCTAATGTACATGGTCATGCTTCACCTGCGAAGACTCATTACATTGCCTCCATAACTATCCATGCTGTGGCCGGTCCACTCTCCTTTACTCTTGTGCACTCGTCCTGGATGTGCCCTTGCCTCAAAGCATCGCTTCAGTCTAGCAGCTATTCTCAGTTCAAATTCAGGTGTTAGGTGGATACACCGATGTGGCATTTCCCCGCTCACGCTCCATCTTGCCTATACGTTGACACTGTGCTCATGCCCTAACTAAAGCCGCTCACCTTGGCTTGCCTGTCTGTGCCTCAGTGCTATGTCCACGCTATCATTTGCCTACCATTCGTGCCTGTCCCTTGGTGCTGCACCCAGTTTCTTGCTCAGATGTCAGCAAATCATGGCCATACTCCGACTACGCACTTTTTGAAGCATGCTTCGGAACTTTGCTTCTTCTTCTTCTTCAACTCAGCCATACTCACCGTCTGGACCGCGCCCCGTCCACCAGCTCAGCTATTTTTCCAGTCAACTTTCTCCCCAAGGATGAGAGGTAGGTATAGCGGCTGTGTTCTATCCTCCGCCTCAACAGCGACCTCTCACATTCTCATCTATCCTTCATTCATATGGTAGATCCGCCACCCAGGAGGCTGTTGGTACAGCACAAGCAATTCCCACTCCAGGTGCAGTCCACCTCTGGTGGTTAACCCAGCCAGGCGCCTTCTGGGTGGTGGAGAATGGGCTGGGAGCCAGAAATTGAGCTACATGGAGTGTGTGTTCCACAAGGACGGGCTGCCGAGGGCCTGTCACCGTCAGCTTTGGCACTGCAATGGAACGCTGGGGAGCCATCAGGGGTGGCAAGCTGAAAGACTGGCACCCTTTCCCTCCCGCGGCCAGCCATGAGGCGACAGCTACATCATTCTCAGCAGCTCAGCTCCAGCCAGAACAGTCTCAGAAGTTGCATCCACGGGAGTCTCAATAGCCAGAGGCCACAGCAGCATCTTCGAAGTTTGTAACAGGCCTGACAGGTGGAGAGGCGGGAGCACCAGGATCTGTAAGAAACAGATGTTGTCGTCGTCTCCGAAAACATCTTGACCATGAAAACGAGTCCCCGCCTGAGGGCCACGACGTGAGGCGAAAACGATTTTGCCTTGACGGCTCGAGGTCGTTGGTATCACAAAATCACGCCGCCTCCAGTCAAGGGTAAATCCGTGCGGATGGTCCATCGGGGGTCGACAAGTGGCAGCTGCGATGTCATACAAACTGAAAGCCTCGAGGAAGGTCCGACTTGTCCACCAGGCTCACAATGCGTCATCTGTTACCAGGGGTTCGGTTGGTTTCTCTTGAAGACGTTGTGTACGTTAAGAAAACAAATGACCCGGCTGGCTTATGATGAAGTTACCTGGGATTGGTGATTGCCAGCTCTGCTTTCGATTCAATGCTTGGATCGCGCTCTAATTTCTCCGGTCAATCTGTTGCCCGAGTTTAGCCGTGTACTTTGCGACGCCGATTCGGTGGTGGTAAACGCGCACGGGACTGTTGCGAGTCAGAAGGGGGGTTCACAAAAAACGCCCGTTCCGAGGGTTGTACACACTTTTCTACGCAGCTTTCGATTGGCTGCTGCATGAGGTTTTTCTCTCGTCGGTTTCGAGAACACGGAGCACCTGAAGCTCATAACTCTTGTCCACGTCGGAGAACACAGCCTCGCATGAAAGGATGACGTCGTTTAACGATGTCGCCGTTCCCCAAGTCGCCGTGGGGACCTGCCGATTTGATAACGCGCCGTACGGCCTAGAGGGCCACGGTCAATGGATGGCATTGAAACCAGTCATCGCCAGGTACGTTCATGATATCAGAACAACCACCTCTTGTATCTCAGATCTGCCAATCCAGTTCATGATACCATGTGCTAGATCTCATTTTCAAATTCCTCGAAGGCAAGCAATTGTATCATCATCAAGCTAGTGATAGCTTGTTGCTACACATTAAACCACAAAGCAAGCTCCCACACGACCAACAGACAGAATTTTTAGCTATGTCACCCGAGACTGAGACTGTAGAATGTAGACATGTAAGGGCACATAGTTTCAGATCTAAGAAAGATTTTGTGCATACTTGCCATTGCCATCTCAATGGTTAGAATATTCTTCCATAGGTGTGCCAAGAAAAGCTAGTGTGTGACAAACATTCTGAAAGCACATGTTACAAGTTCCAAATGGTACCTTCATAGAGAAAAGAACAAGAATAACACAAGAATTTTTTATTTTCATAAAAATAAAATACAAACGTGGATTTCTAACAGGCTCAGAGTTGAGATGTACCAGAGAAGTATGAGTCTGGAAAATGGTACGATTATTAGAGTATAAGTTCAAATTTGAACTTTTACTCTAATGATATGTGTTAGGAGAGTTGAAAAATGACATAATGAGAAAATAATGGATAAAATCAAATAAATAAATGACCAGGAAATAAAACCTAACATGTGCCACTTGGAATCAAGAGTGGGTGTATTTCAACAGGTGGAAGCATATCGAAGCAAATGTGCAATTATAAGAACACAAATGGGCAAGGCTATGTGTGTTCGATGCTTGATGAGAGTGACGTGTAAAGTTTCCATTTCACTAACACATAATAGAAGTCAAACATAATACCCTACAACATTGAGTGGTAAAATTGGCTTATCTTCATTCGAATCCAACAACTTTGCTTAGTTTCATCACCACACCACAACATTAAAATGGCCAATGAGGTTTCCTTTTGGAAATGTTCAAGGTGAACAAAGTTAAAAACTTTGACAACAAAACACAAACTATCAGAAAAACTGGTGAGAATTCTTTTAAAATGTAGGTTTTAACATAAAGAATTAGAACATATCCATGTGTACACAATATGGACTTGTGTACGTGAGGAATGTTAGATTATCCACATGCACCCATGCGTAATGCCCTATAGGAATTATGCAAGAAAAAGGTCTCTTAGGCATAAACATTCCATCAAGTGGATCGTGGACGTATTTTATGTCTTAAATAATGATCCTTGCTGTAATTTCTATGAACAAAGAGAAAAATGAAATAAGGGTACGTGTGGTTCGTGTCATAGGTGCTCTACATGTATAACAAATGTGAGTTTAACAATGATACTATATGATTAAATCAAACTGTGTCAAGTAGATAATGAATATATGAAACATAAATGGTGAATCTAAGTTAAGATTCAATGAAATTTAAAATTCACACAAGGAAGAGAAACCTCAATATAGTTTACAAATGTTTTTGGAGCACTGAAGATGTTTCGTCTAAGGTTAGAAACTTTGATAATGAAAGACATATTACAGGAGTTGCAAGGAATAATGAACTCAACATTTAAGGAAATAACTTTTCAATTTAACCCACGTTGTGCTACAAAATTAGGAAAAAACTACACTTGTTGCATTAAGAGACGTGCACGTCACACATCACACATCCCCATATCTAGCTAAAACTCAAAGGAAAAATACGTACATAGGGCCACTACTAAAAGATATGAGTGCCCATTTTTTAATCAAAGTAGGAAACGTGATCACATGGCTCCTCAACGTCATTCTTCCTATGGTTACCATGCCATTTCATACAATGTCTGGTAAAATTTCCCAACGATTTCATCAATCACACACTTCATGTATCGTTTTCCACGTGAATTTCCCATTATAATTTCACCTATTTCATGTGAAGGAAGGATGAAGTGAAAGGCTAAATGTATCAAAGTGCTTCCAATGAAGGCCTGTAAATTTTAATCATTTATCATTTGTTACTTGAATACCATAATTAGGGTTTTCTAGTAAGTTTTCTTCAAGATGACTTGTCTTTGGTCTTAAATAGAAATTATATTACATTTCCATGCATTTAATTATTGGTTTAAACTTTCCTCCAAGTGGAATACTTGTGAAACCTTAACAAATATTCAACAACCCAAATCATGGTATCTAAATTCAATAATCAATGCTGATTAAAAGCAAATGTTAAAATCATAATGAAAAAACAGAATTATTTATAAATGAATACATAAGATAAAATTAATTTAAGAGAAATTTTCGTGGTTTTATGTTTTGAGTAAAAAGAAGTGAAGTGAGCCTTGAGGCACCTTTAAGTAACACAAGCCATTTCGAGATTTGCAAAGGTGATTTCTTTTATGGCTTTGTAATAGTTTCTCTGCATCAAGAATTAGTACCACCTAGTGACAGATGGCATTTTCGAAACGTCCAAAACCATTTCCTTGGGAAAGGAAAGAGAAATGCACATCTGTAAGCACACTATGGTAACAACATCTTAAAAAAGAAGTTTGCTCAAAGTTTTAGGTAATGAAATGTATATCAATTGAAATAATTTTCAACTCAATCAAATTCTATCCACAAACTATCATCCCATAGAAACATTACCTAAATAGGCTTATCAATGTATTCAACTACTATGTCCAACAAATCATACTTTTTGAGGAATTCTTCCTAAAAAACAAGAGGAGTTACTCTACAATTAAGCAAATGTTTATGGATGTCTTGGAAATCATCTAGTTCGCAACCAGAGCATTACCAAAACGTTAAGAACCGGCCACTAAACCACATGGTACTTCTGGAAATTTGCGTAAGCCTCCTACGACTTGGCCATTATCCAAGGATTACTTGATCCCTCTAAGGATGTTTTTTCTTTATTGAGTCACTTCAATATGTTTCAACCTTCACATGTACATCTGAATAAAGGGCTAGTTTTTTACAATTTTTGAGATGTTACGAGCAAGTTAAGATAATTTTTTCACTTATTTACAAATGAAAAAGTATGCATTTTTTTACACTATCTTTGTGGAAAACATTTACTCGCATCAAGATAGACTAAATTGTTCAGAATTTACTTATTCATGCTCAACATTTACATTTAAAAAAAGCCTTATTCAATTCTCTCCTACCCATGAAAGGGCTTGCATGTAGTGAATTGTCAAGGAAAATACATAGCTTCTGTTTAAATGTGAGATTTTATTTTATTGGAAACTACATTATTTGGTGTATTGTTCCCCTCATTAAACATCATTGAAGTCATGGTTCATGTTTTGGTGAGTATGGAAGGATACATGTTTTCCCAATCAAAGTTTGAATAGTTCCTCTGTTTCATGAAACAAAACAAGCTCCGAGTGGAAATTCTTTCCACAATACTACTTTTCTAATATGAAGCATGGTCTACACTTTTTACATGACACTTCTGACAGTTTCCCCCATTATTATAGGAAGAGGGGACATGATGAATGTTTAATTGAAATAAATAAAAAGGGTTCAATTGAAAAAAGTCAATGAAGTGATTTATTCAATTTGAACATAAGAGATTATTTGATTCCGCACCTTCACTTGCTTTGGTGCATACTTTGTAATCCCATTATGTTTTTTACATAAACATATTTTGCATTTATGACACTACAAACATCGGCTCATTTCTCCTTTGTAAGCATCATTTACCGTTACCCCATTCTTTGAATTAATATGTGATGAATGAAAAACACACTAAATTTTTGTGGCATTTTTTGTAAAATGATGCACTTCTTCCATACATTGTTTCCAAACCCGCCCACTTCTACATGCTGAAGGAACAAATGGAAACCATACACAAATTAGTTTACAGAACATGAAGTACACAAGAATACAAATTCTTTCAAAACTGAGTAAAATGCTAAAACTTATTCTTGTTTACCCTTTCCTATGGCCCCCTATCCTTGTTCCTATAGTTTGCAAAGGAAAATGTGATATGATTAAGTACAAAAATGGTAAATGTTAGTTATGAGTTTTCAAGCATCATTGCACAAGCTCATGCACTTGCCAACATGTAATACAGAGACCTCCACGTGGTACCAAGTATGTCCATACTCCTCTTATAAAAATGGCCATGAAACATTGAATGGGAATTTAAGTACAAAAACTATGATATTTAGAACAAATTCATTTCAATCTATATAAATGAAAAACAACAAATTCACCATTCGACCTTTTAAGAAATAATTGTTTTATCTTTGTTGTTAAAGAGGATGGATCATCATGTTCCACGGTAGGAAAATAATGGGATAGAATTTTTGAGGTTATATCAACCTTTAAAAAATAAAATATTAAGTGATGTTCTTGTGGAAACTTACACAATCAGGCTTATGAGATAAACCATTCGTTAAGAGGGTTCATATTATTTATCTTCAAATGTAGAAACCCACATATCTTACATTAGGAATCCAAGTCAACCACAAGCTTTGTGGAAAATGTCCTTTGTCATTTTTGTACGGAAAAAAGGTCCAAAAACCAATGGATGTATCTTGCACTTCCTTATGTATTTTAATTCCATCACAGGGCTTTATCAATAGTATCAAATTACACCTCATTGATTCACCATTGGCATAGTGACCAAGAAAATCAAGTGGAGAATTGAGAGGATTTGACGCAACTATGCATAAAACCACACCATTGCTTACTATTGATGGTTCTTCACACACGACCAAAGACCTCATGAAAAATCCATAAGTATCTCTAGCCAAATGTACTTTATGTGTACTTATTTTCATGTGGAGCTATATTCCAACAAAGGAAGAAGGCCCTTTTGGGTAAATTGAAAATCCTTACAAACCTTGTGCTTATTGGTCTTATTTGAAGGCAATTAAATAATGGAAGTGCACCACCAATAATACAATATATTAACAAGAAGAATTAACATAACTTGTTAGAGGCTACAATACCATTGCTTTGACAAGTGTGCATTGTTTAAACATTCCTCCTAAGGGTATAAGATATGTTGAAATAATTGAGAGAAGCATATACCTTATTAACTTTGCCGGTGGTAATAAGTTATCAACTTGCACTAGAAGCTACCAATCAATGTATTTATCTCTTAAAATGCAACATATGAATGGCCCTTCAACCTATGAATTCGTGGTAGTGTGCAAGTAGATTACCACTTGTTGTTCCATTGAACATGTGGTCATGTATACCCGCTCTGGGTTTGCGAGAAGTGACAGATTCCCCACTATCACTTGTAAAGTGACTTGGGCCCCCTTGGAACATCTACCTTTGATAAACTCCTGGTAAATTGTTTTCATGAGTGGTTTAGGATTTTTAAGTACCACAAATCACCAAGTTTCCCTTCATGAACCAGCAAGGGTGCTACTGAAACCGCAAGTACCAACACACTACTGGAAGTTTAATGAGTGGCTTACACCTTGTTAGCATTTCCAGCATGAGCGTACACACTCTTGGTACAGCGAATAGTACTAGGAACCTAGCTTTTAATCCTACCTTTTGCATGGTTACAACTCTCCTGGAAGTGTGTATGATGAATCAAGCCTATTCCTGTTACTTAAAATTAGAGCAACTTCTCTCCCATCACCAATAGCTATAAATTCATTTATACAATCCAAGAAAGAATAATTGTAATGTAGCACTTCTAGTAGAAGCCTTGCTTACACTTCCAGGTCATTAATGCTTTTCAATTGTACTACTTTGTAGTAGTGGAAAGCCACAAAAAAACTAAATAGGTAAACATCCAACACCCCATACAATACCGATAAAAGCCATTGGCTAGTGAAGACATTGGTGAATGCGGGGCAACATAGGATGTCTAATTGATTGCATTCATTAGGGAAACCACAAAGGTAATTCTAAAAGAAGAGGCCAATCTAACATCGTATATGAAATTTTAGAAAGGAATTATAAGCTCAATCCTCTCCTCCCTTACCATCATTTCGGTTGAATTATCATAAGAAACACCATGTTTTCCTGACCAGATGTTGACTGAATCATATTGGTTTGCTATGAAAAAAGCTTAACTTGCAAACCAAAAGGCCAAATGATCCATGCCGGCGTTTTGTACAAGATGAGCTAGGTTGTGTATATCATTTCATGAGTTTGTTGAAGAGATTTTTCACTTGCCCATTTACTTCCAAATTTAGAAAATTTTGAAATGGTTATTCCAAGAGCATCTCCATTCTTCTGAAAGCCTCAAGACAAGCCTACATCTTCGTACGTGGCCTCCTTTTGCTCAAATAACTAGAGCTCATGTAAGGGTTACGTTTACCACCTTAAGCACCTCTTTGCTACTTCAATAAAAAGCTTCAACACAAAGTCAAGGGCTTCATGTGTACCTCTTCACAAGAAGGTTCATCCTTCCACAAAATAAATAAAAATAAGCATTTGACTACACCAAGAGCCCCAACACCATGGAATACTTGAGGATTTCACTTATATTCGCTCATGACCAGTAATTCAATCCACAACAAGCAAGATTTCATCACATAGCTTTGTTTCATAGTTATTCAAATTCATTTCAATTATTCATTAGTTATCACAAATACTCTTTCACAAAATAAGGGCCCATCTAAACGAAAATACTCTAGATGAAGATGAAGAGCCAAAAGTTTGGCCAAATAATTTCATTGAAGAAGTGAAACAATTCTCATATTTTTCTTCTCCATTGCTACATGATTAATTAAAATAAATAAAAAGGCTTTCTCAAAAGTGTTATATACCGTTTATAATTTTTGAACGAAGTTTTAAGACATGCTAGCTTTCCAAGGGAAAACCTGATCTTCGTGGTATTTACGGAAGGGATGAGACACAATATTTTATTTTCTTTTAGTGTAAGCCTTGTGGGTTTGATCCACCAAGGAGTGACTTGTTCTTCAAACCTCCTTCTAAGGAACCGTCAATTATTCCATTCAATTGGTCAATGAATATATCACGTTTCCTAATCTGACAGCCAATACTATGGGATTTTGAGGCCTTTCGAGAATTTTATGCTTGTTCCACAAACCCATGTGCGTTATGAAGGTTTCAAACATATGTTTGGTATTTTAGGAAATTTCACAAAAATACAAAGCATTGTTTAAACCATGGGAAGTTTGGTACGTTTAATAACAACAAAAGCTCAAAAATTGACCTTCAACATTTTATTTGCTAATTTGCATTCATTTGTACAATGATCAGGTGCTTCTAAATATTTTGCATAGTTGGATTCGATATGAGATAAATGTCATTGTAGAAACAAACCATGCTACAATTACGTTTTTTCCAATTTTGCACAGAGAACTTTAAAACTGAGGCATCAAACCCAACCTAAGTGAAACAAATTCACCATTCCTCTTAAAGTGGCATTAAAATCTTGTTCTACACACACCCACTTGATTGAAGCAAGCATGACCAGGTGTATAACTAGTCGAAGTGATTTTGTCTATTTTTAAACACAATCCCCTGTTCCCCTAGTTGAAAGTTCTAAATCAATGAGCACATATAAAGAACAAGATAATACCCAAGAGGAACTCAATAAAACATAACAATTAGATACATTGTTAAATGCACATGGAACATAAGAGAAGGGAAAGAGGGGATGTGAATAACATCTGATGAAATCCAAACATTTTCAAAGCTTCATGATGCAACATAATTTCTCCAGAGTTGAGCTAGATATAATTCCATGAATCACAGTACACAAGCCATGAAAAGGTTCATATCATTTAACTCAACTAAAGGGTAAAAACCATCACCATCGATATGTTTTAAACAAAGAATGTGAGAAAGGTCGACTCATCCAGATGGTGGTTGTTTAAGGTTCCATGCTCCATCCCATGTTGTATTGAATGTTTCTTCAATTGTTTCTCTCATGCAATGGGATTAATTAAAAACTTAAACATGGATTCCATAGTTTTCTCATGCTAGTACATGAGACTCCGGCCGCCATGTAATGCATGACGTAATCCATAAAAAAAATATGAAAATGCACCATTTGAGGTCCACCATGACACAAACTTCTCTACTTATTAAATAAACCACATACTCATCGGTTCTAATGCCATGAAAAATCTAATTACACAAGTTTGCATGTTTACAAGTTGTTTCCACTTTGCAAAATCCCGTAGAGTACTTCAATCGTGATACATGGAACATGTAATTTGTATTCTTCATGTTGTGGTTTAGAGTGCAACAACATGAAAAACGTTTAACACTCAGATTGTGCAGTTGTAACCCCATCAATGAAACTGCTTGAAATTGCATTCATGACATGTTATTGGTTAGCAATATAAATTGTGTTATCTATATCTATATCTATATCTATATCTATATCTATATCTATATCTATATCTATATCTATATCCATATCCATATCCATATCTACATCTATATCTATATCTATATCTATATCTATATCTATATATATATCTATATCTTTATCTATATCTATATCTATATCTATATCTATATCTATATCTATATCTATATCTATATCTTTATCTATATCTATATCTATATCTATATCTATATCTACATCTA
>SZWC01002868.1:51581-66645 GCA_023375785.1 Penium margaritaceum
ACACATACACATACACATACACATACACATGCATATACATATACATATACATATACATATACATATAGATATACATATACATATACAGATACAGATAGAGATACAGATGTAGATATAGATACACCACGCAGCTTGCTCTACTGCTTGCCTCTTCACACAGCGTCGATCTCCATGGGGTCGGTTCATTGGTGCTATGCTCAACGCTGAAATTCTCCTGCTTCTCACAAAAACACCCTTGATGGTAGCGTAGCGCGTCAACACACTCAGCAGGGGCTACCATCACTTGGAAATCCGTGATGCCACTCAATGCCAGCATGCACTGAATGTTCGCCTTCATCTGTCATGGTACTTGTTTGCCATCTTCGGCTTGCTCATGTCATCGATCTCGGAGCACAACGGCAAGAAACGGTGTGTTTACTTCTGCACCGAGCCGATCTGCTTCACATGCTTTAGCTTGTTGCGTGCGACCAGCGATGCATTTTTTAGATCAAGCCGATCTCTGATGGCTTGCTCAAATTGCTACCATGTTGTCGGCACGTGCGCTTTAGCCTGCACCACGCCTTGCTTCCAAAACACAACATCTTGCACAGCTGCGTTCCCATCTCCACCTCGAGTGGCAAGCATATTCAGCTCCCTACACCACTCCAATGCTGCTTCGCGTAGCAGTGTCACTGTGAATGACATACGTATAGCATCGTCCTCTGGAGGGTGACCTAGAGCCCCAAAGTAGCTGTTCATCGCGAACAACCAGGTCTGTACGCTCGCACCCTTGGCTTAGGGTTTGAATGCTTCCGGAGCCTTAGGCTTTGGTCTCGGCGGACTCCTTGACCGAGCCGCTCGAACCTATCCAACATCAGTCCCGTCCTGTAACTCAGCCATCTGCTGATTGAGCTGCTCATTCTCCAGCTTGAGGGCTCCCAGCTGCTCTACAATCTGCTACAGGGCCTGCTCCATGGCTCTTGATTATTTTGGCCATAAGAGGTTCTAAGAGGGGATTTGGCAGCATTTCAGTAGCAATTGAACATTTTTTGGCAGCAATTCTGTCGACCGGAATGAAGATCTGACGTCTTTGAAGTACGTGGGATTCACCCATTTTCCCCGCGCACGCATGGTAGGCTGTGTGGATGCTCTAGAAATATAAAACATTTTCCAAAGGTTGGCTTGTGCATTGGCTTCGAAGTCTGTTCCAGCTTTCTCCCTCTCCATCATTCTTCACGTTGTCCAGCGTAGTCAGTGCCTTGGATCCTTGAAGTTTGGGGAGCTCTGACAGCGCTTGTGCCCAACGCGTGGCTTTAGCCCCGATACCAGATGTGAGAGTGTGCGATCTCTAGAGATTAGGCTTTAGTTTGTGGAGAGCACAGTTGTAGCGGAAAGAAAGACTTGGAGAAGTCTGGAAACCAGAGCTAGAAAATACAGGTTAATTAGACTGAACTGAGTACAACTTATTTATACTATTCAGCCAATTAGCATAGGCTTGAACCTATTGCTTTCCTAGCTTGCTATAACAAGATACTTGCACCTATAGTAGGTGCCCTACTTGCACGTGAACTTGGTGCCCTACTTGCACCTAGTGCCTTGTGCGAGAAGTCCCGGACCATCGATCGTCGAGATCGACAGTCAATCTTGTCTCTCGTCAAGCCACTGCGTTAGTCTCGTATGACTCTTGAGGATGGGTGCGGTCGCCCTGATGTACACGCCATCGGAGAACTGAGACCGTCACACATTCATAGTCACCAGCTTTTTTGCAACCGTTGACCGCGTCTGTCGTTGGAGCTCTCGTGAGAGAGAACCCCTTAGCGGGTAGTGTCATCAGTACGCCACTCGCAAAGGGCGCCAGCGCAACCCTCGGGTTGCTTGTTTGGAACACGCGCTTGCAGCTGCGAGCGAAACACCCCCTTGCATCGATGTACTCGACACGTTGGCGTGAGTTAGCTCGCTCCTCCTCCTCCTCCTCCTCCTCCTCCTCCTCCTCACATCGGCGGTCGAGCGGAGGTGAGCTTGACCGCTCGCTCGATTTCCAGAAAACGGAAAATCACCCACATGCCTCCAAAAGTCAGACGTGGCCCAAAGTATGCCACAAAAATAGGTGCACTTTGTTGCACTGGCCATAGCAGCAAGGTGACAGAGGTCCCTTGCTTTGGCTGACCGACAGATATGCCAAAACAACGAGAGCAATCAGATTGGCTTACACCTCGGTCGAGGTATTGACTGAGATCAAGGTATCTGATGCCAAAATATGAAGACGGTGAGGTGTCCATCCTTACTGCGTGTTGCCGACTGCGACATAAACAAACAGTGTGAATCAATTGTATTTTTTTAACCCCAACACACAATAGATGTTGTGTTCAACCGGCCGTTTGCTCTATAGTTGTTCTGCGAGAAAACTATGAAATCGGAATTGTTCTAACACTCAGTAGACTTGATTCATGTGGCAGTCAACGTAAGCTGCCAGGTGGAAACGGTTTGAAAAACAAAGTAGGTATTTGTACTTTGGTCAATCAAAATGGAAACGAGATCAACAAACAAAGAAAGCCATTCTCGTCAATGTAAAAGTTCTCTTTTGATGACAGTATAACAATTCTTGTTTAATGAATAGAACAAGAAAATGATTCTTTGTCAATTGGAAATGTCCCTTTTTGTTTGACCGAACAAGAATTTGTATGTCATCAAAGTGAAATTCTGGTTTTGCTGCACCAAACAGACAGTTTTTTCCAGCACCCACGTGACCTTCATCATCACGTGGGTGCTTGTGTGCTTCGTGGTTACGTAGCCTCATCATAGTGATCTGAAACATCAAATTTATGTTCACCGCATCAAACGCGGAAATCGCACGTGGAAAACAGAAGTGTTTCTTTCTGGATGTGAGCTGTCGAAACCAGCATTCGTATCACATCGGTTCGCTGTATGGTCCCCAGACATCACGCGCAATACAAAACAGTTGTTTTGTTTTTTCTTGTTTCGTCCGACAGTGCATGCTTTTTCTCTTCCATTCACCTAAATGTTCAGCAATATTTTGTGTGCTAGTGCATACGACAGAACTGCCGCACATGATCCTTTGCATCAGCTGGTGGCCCTGGGTCCCACCACTACAGACCAAAATGACAGACATGTCGACGTTAAAAAGCATATGCACAACAGATGTCGCCCGATCCTGCTGCCCAAGACAGTTGCTTCCTGGTTATGCAACCTTAGCATGTCTCGATATTACAGTCATTGACCGTTGGTGGGCAACTGACACGTAGGGGAGAATATACTTGAACGGTAATTAGATTTCAATCACCTAACTGATGCATACTCCCTGCTCCGATTCTTGCAATTCATTGCTCGCTTTATTCGTATTGCGACGTGTGATGAAAAATTTAGGAGTATCACCCAAGAATCATGTCAATGGTAGCATGATCGTGAGATATACAGAATTGACATGTTTTCTGCTCAAATGTTGAAATGAACGGAACCCGTAACATCGTTTTTTTTTGGCTAATGCAGTTCAGGCTTGTTGGCATGAGCGCACGGTCAGCATACCGCAACCCTATTTTCTCTTCCTACTAAGTTAGATTTTGTATAGCTAACTCCATACTTCTTTGCGACAACGCGAACGTCTTCCAAGGACTGTGTCCCTACTGAATGTCCTTAAGTAAACCTCCACGGCTGAAGAAGTCAACATTAGACTTTTTACGTAGGAATAAATTCGCAACTGGCAGAAAAGGGAACGTCCACCGATGCTTGTTCTGGTGTCCTTCTTTCCCCGTAAAAAAGCATACTATACTAGACATGTCCAAAAACACGCCAGTCTGGGTAAATAACACTATCTGACATGTAAGCATCATATATTTTACCGCAATATACCTAGGTATCTAAAACCGTTGGTTTCAAACCATCTAAACGCATTAGACCTTCACTAGAGGAAACGTCATGCAAACTACCTGGACCAGTCAAGGCGAAGGGCTCATCTGGCACACTAGTGCAACCAACGAAGTCTGGATTGATATACCTGGACAGCCCAGGAATGTCGGCTGCCTACTTTGACAGGAAACTACATTCTCCATTGCAAGCACTTATTCATCTAGGATAATGCGAAACGATAAAGCTACGAGGTACCCCATTCTGGATATTGGAAAGTGTTATCCTCCCTTTGTGGCAGATTTTGGTATCCAACCATCCCGTGTTTCTGATTTTGATCTCAAGGAGATCCAATTTCCGAAAGCAGAAATCAAGTCGCCTCGTAATCACTGTGTTTATGTCAAGGTACCTCAACAGGTACGTGGCCATTTGCCATTTTTTTTCCCATTTTATGAATTTAGCAGATTCTCTCAATGTGAAATTGTTTTTGGAGTCCTGAAATTCTAGATCGCAGCCCTAAGTAGGAAAACATTCAAAATTTCATAACATTTGACTTCTTGCAATTATAGTACCAAGAAAATCATATAGGTGACACCACCCAGTCCAGAGAGTGTAGGGAGATGTTTGACCTCTCTTAGCAGTTTTACACCCTAGGTAGTTCATTGCGATTGCGATACATAACCTTTTCTATTTCAAATCCCTCTTTCTTGAAGAAGCGTCTCAGACTGTTTCATAAAGTCGTACGTTTCTTTGATACCTCTTACCTTTTGGCCATGAGCAAGATTTATTGTACATTTTAGCAACGCAAGAGAAAGGAAAGACCCGTAGGTATAAAGAAGCCGAAGGTCTGAGGAGGTTCCACAAAGGAAGGAGCTCCTGGATTTATATTCTTTTGAGGCCTTTTCGTTTTTGTTTATTTAAGGTAGAGTGAAATAAAAAGAAAGGAAATAATATTGGATAATTCAAAGGAGTAAATTAATGATAATATAGAAATGAGAACCAAGGGAAGGAAGGAGAGGAAATAATGGAAATAATGTTTACTTCAGTTATTCATACCATCCTTCATTTATTCTTTCATTGTTTATGAAGTTTTAAAAAAAAACCATATCTTGTGGTGATGTTTTAGTAGAAACGTTCAATGGATGCCTTCAAGACATCGTAATACTGTGAGTGTGGGCTTAAAAACATTTTACGAACATTGTGCTGACCATGGTGGTATAGGAGATCTGTCATTTTACTGAGTATGAATTTTCCATGAAACTCAAAAATAAGGAAAACATTATATTTCAACATTTTATTCGTTCATGAAAATTGGCTTGAAAAGAAGACAATCCTAAGGAGAAGACTTAAAAGAGACACATTATACGATATGCTCACAAGATCATGGCAAAGGGAAGGATCTCCACGACAGAAGAGGTCAAAGGGCCTACTATGAGGATTGGAACATGGTGTAAATTTCTATAATTTTCTATGTATTTTGATGGTACCAATTTCATTCACAGTGCACACGAGCTGGCACGCTTGTGGAGGAAGTTGAAAAAAGGACAAAACAAAATAACACCAGGACCTTGACGTACCTTGAGTATGTGTTATTGTGCTCCTAACATCATGGTCTTGTTAGCAAGAAGGTAGATAATAAGAAAATATCCATGATGCCAGATGAGAATGGACAAGATGGAGGGTGCTACCCAATCACATTTATGTACTGCACCTGACAATCTGGAAATAATATTGTCCTACAGAACCAAACGTGTGTGCCACCGGGCATGTGATTTAGGTGCACGGGGGTCAGCCTGATATCAACATAGAAATTAAATATCCACAAAGGTTCGTGCACAGACGTTTACATGTGTGTTCAAAACAATTTCAAGGTATAAGAAATTTCTGTCCAATGCATTAATGTTCATTCAGGCTTTTGTGAGGGGTTGTGCCACAACATCAAGGAGTTAATATTGTAGGGCTGGATTATCCTTAGAAACGAGGCGCCAGACAATATTTTGTTACACAACTAAATTTCCCACATCATATGTAGATGGTGAACCAGGTGGCCTTGGATAAGGCCAAAGACTTGTCCATTGTTGCCCGAATGTTCAATACCTCTAAACTTCCTAGGTTATTGTGCACTGTTTTTGCAATATAGAGTTTATAGTTGGGCATTACTCAAGGGGAGAGTCGTTTTGTAATTTTCTAGACAAAGGTGTGGGACGATGATGAGGTAAAATGACAGATAACTCCCAAAACTTGTCGACGGTCCATTCCTCGGATAGGGTACATCGTTTCAGTTCCAAATACCCCTTCATGTAGGAGTATTATGTATCGACATAATGTACCCCAAAGAGCACCACAACGTCAAATAGAACGTCTTGGGACCAAAAATGTAAAGCCAGGGCTCTTGGTGATAAACAACCGAAAGCAAGGTGACATGTGATGAAAATCTCAATGAAGGGAGGTTGGCTGGTCTCGGCCTCCGAACCCGCGGTAATTTGAAAATTTCTCAAATACAAAGTTAAACGAATGGAAATTTAAAATAAAAAAACAAAATCGTATTTTTTGTTATGTCAATAACCTTGAACGAGGCCTGGGAAAACACAAATGAAGATCTCACCTACACAAAGCCAACCACGTACATGCTTCTTTTCACCATGTTAAAACAAAATATACTTAGGCAAAATGCACTATGCTTTGTGAAGAAGCCATTTCTACAAAATCGGATAAAATAAGTGAGAAATAAGGAAAAGCACACAGAATGGATCATCAACAAAATGAATCCTGAAAGTATGGATCCATCAAAGATTCATGAGTGATTTTAAGAATGAGATTAGTAAACAATAGACGCCTTGTACATGATATCACTGTGAAAAACGTTTTCAAAAAATAAAAAACCGTGAAATTAATACTCGTCACATTGTTAGAATGCCATACTTAGTATAATTTACTATATTTTAATGAATTTAAAAGTTTGAAAACATTGAAAAATGGTGTGTTCATAATAATCTATTTAAATCTTCTATTTACCACACCAAATCAACATATACTCATCATTATCTTTACAATTACGGGCATGTAGCACCCTATCTAGATTTTTTCTTTCCTTTTAATTTCCACAAATGACATGGTAAATTTAGCTCGAGGAGGATTTAATTCAGAACATTAAACAGAAAATACCCTTTTTCACTCAAATGAATACATGAAATCCCCTTTTAATGGTCTTCATCAATTTCAATGAAGAGCCATACATTGCAGCTTTTTGCAATGTATGGGAATCAACCAACAGTATGACTTATTCATTTCTTCACAATAAAACCAACCATGCCTCAACATTAGAAATCATGATCCATGTCTGTGGAAGAAATAACCATAAAATTCTCTCTGTGGATTAGAAGGTACAATGTAAAGACGGGGTGGGACAATTGTACAAATTACGACCATGCTTAGAACAGATAAGGAAAAAAGAATGATGACCATATCTCGTGTGAAAAACACTCACCTTGTTTAGAATTGTTAAGAAACGAATCTTTGACATTTATTTTACCAGCTTGTCTTGAATTTTCACATCAAATTATTTTATTGTTCGATGAATGTTATCACATTTTTCATTTCATACAGAGTGCATTTCACTTAATTTGACCTGGTTGTAGTTAAAATCAATCATATCCATGGTGGCACAAGAATGGAGAATGTTAACAATGATAACCAAACATGTGATTTCAAATCTATAATCAGATCAATTCATCCTCATCTTCCACGCCCTGATCTACAAAAATGATGTGGCCATACATGCATTTGGAAAGACGGTGGAACTAATCCTCAAACACCTTCCTAAATCCAGGTCTGATCCATACATATGAAATGATCTCACTGTTTTTCATATGTTGCAATGCCATGAGAAACCACTTCCTTGCACCTTCCTTGATGAAAGCCATGCAGATGGCAAGTTTCTACCTCATGCGTCTTTGCAATTGGCCACATGGAAAACCAATCTCCACTTCTTTCTTGAATTGTGAGAAAATGCCAATGTTCTCTGGCTGTGCCGTTTGGGTGCAACTAGCAAGCACATACATAGGTTGCATGCATGGGAACTCTTTTGTTAACGTTATGCAGAAGCTTACATTGCAATGAGGACGACGTGAATCAAGCACAAAAACCATCTGCATGTATTGTGAATGCAATCCATATGCGTTTCACGTTGAGTTTGAGTACATCAGGATAATGGAACACACCCATGCAACGGTAACTGTAGTATATGCCCAATGGTTGGGCATGTGAGCGAGTCGCCATCCACAATCAACCAATTTTCACATGCATGCCTTCTACGAAGCACCTTTTGGACTTGCTAGCGTAGATGATCTTCATGGGGAAGAAATCACTTGAGAATGAGGTCATGACAAGAAAAGTTATGGAAACGACATCTGCATCCCTAGGTGGGTACGTATGGCTAGCGGCAGGCACAAGTCAAATGCTGGTATGTTGTGCATTAACCACAAACTCAGTCATGACCTTTTGTTTTGCAACAAAGTGCTATACCACACATAAGAAAATAGTCAACCTCATCATCCATTGTTTCAAGAAATGTCATTTGTATGTGTACGTGCATGGTGCTCTTTCACAAACGTACAGATGCATGAGTGACCAAACACATGGTCAAGCATTACCACAAGCACTTCACCACCATGTGGAGCAATGGTCTTGTATATTTCTTGTGGCACGTGCACCATTCAATGTCTTTCAGATTGCCTCAAAGAGCTATGGGTGGCAGTCAAAGAAAGTGAAAAAACATTTTTAATCAAAATCTTGCTTCTTTTTACTTGTTGGAGATGTTGGCTGAAACTACATGCAAACGGCCCACTGTGCCTTCATAATTTTAGTATTGTTTCCTATCCAATAGGAATTGTGCTTGATGAAATTAATTTTAAGAAGAAGAGCCCATCAAAGGTACAGAAAAATCATCAAAATCTCTTTACAACCGCATCCAAAGAGGGCTCAGACTCTACAACCTCGTAGATTGTGGAAAAGTGGTCTGAACCAAACTTGTTAGATTATTGGAAACGTATACTTCCATACATTCTCCTAGTTTTTGTTGAATTGGCTCTGCTCACTGGGATGATGGCTAGAAACTCGCTGTCTCTTCATTCATCACTATCCTAATCTGTTTGGAAAATGCCTAGTTTTAATGACCAAATCGTGTAAAAAATATCTTTATGTTTGTTTTTGTAATCTAGAAGGGCTATAGTAATTCATATGATACAATTGTGAGGGATAAAGCTAAAATCCTTACCTCCTCATCATTTTTTGCTACCTTTGAGTCCTTTAGGGAGGTTTTCACCCTTAAGCTTCCAGGTGAAGGGTGGTTGGTCAACATCTTTAATCATTTGTCCTTGTCTTAAGTGACAAAGTAAACTTCATGGTGACCGGCTAGTTGCCACTGAATTTTCATATTCCACGTGTCCCTCCAACATCAAGGACCACTTACACTTTCTAAATGACCTTTCAATTACGATCGACTAACATCAACCCCTTAGCAACTTGAAGTGTCTGAAACTACCCACGTGGTTTGCAACTACCTATGTGGTTATGCAACCACATATTCACTCGAAGTGATGGTCCACTTGAGGTGGTAGAGCAGGCTGCCTCATCCCTACATAGGGGTCTGCGTTATTTTATTCCATCATGCCTTCTAATTCCTTCATCCAATTTTGCAATAAGAACCAACGTAGCGCAAACTGCTCTTGAGTCAAAAGATCTAACAGGAAAAGATGGAAAATCAAACAGAACTGGTACAACTACTCCATCATTCAGGGAAACGTCTGATGATGATTGAAAAACCACCAAGTTTGCGACATTAACCATTAAAGTTTTTTCTTAATAGTCACAAAACATTTCCAATAAAGGTGGGAACTTTCTCCAAAGATTTCAGCAAATGCAAAGTAGTTTGCCCATTAATATGGAAATCATAATTTTATAGGAGAAAAAACTCACACTCATCTATCAAAACCTCAACACTTCACCATAAAATCCTTTACAGCCATGAAAAAAGCATTGGAATGATTAGTTACAACCTTATTTATGACTCCTTGGCCACGTCAATTGGAAATAAGTGGAGGAAAGAAATCCATAATTCACCTCCACATATTCAATGCATTCAAATATTTTCAGTGAAGAATTAGTGGAGCTTCAATTCTATGGCCAAATGTGAAAACAGAAGCATTAGAGAGGTTATAAAAAGTGATGATGTCATTGGAAGGCCAATGACGTGAATGAGGAAAGGTAACATGATATAGTACCAGATGCCACGAGAGCATTGATAGAACGAGGTAACAATGAAGACAAGATTCTTCCAGGAGCAAGGCGTGATCATGCATCATTATTGAAAAGAGGGATAATTAAAAACTTGTCCTCCGGACATGAGGGTGGGGTTATATGAGTGGTGTCAAAGGGTAGATGATTGGTTATTGTTGCTTTGTGTTGGACTTGAGAATTTTTCTAACAATAGGTCCCATTAGATTGTGAAGATTGGTGTTAGTTTTTACCATTAACTCTGTATTTCAAAGGCTTTTAAGGGGGAAAATACTACTATCATAATGGATGCGAATCCACCATGATTAGAGAGCAATGCTTTGTCAAATAGGTTAAAGAAGAAATTCCTCTCCTCGTATACAAGTTTGACCCCTCTTGAGGATCTCCACATCTTCAAAACGGATGATCCATTTCAGATTATTAAATTTGCAAATGTCCATTCTGTTAGTCGTCAACTACGTTTTGTCCTTCTTTGGTGGTTTCCCAAATCATTCAGGTGTTTTCTTGAGAAACTCACCAATGTAAAGCATTTTCGTGACACTCAAAGGACACTTTGGTACATTTTGGTCCTTGAACTGAGATTGTACGTGGAGAAGGCCTACGCAAACTGAGTGGGCACTGCACAACCTCACTTGCATTTTATGTGGTCAAGGAAGTCCTCCTCAAGTGGGAAGCAATGGTGTAATAATAGGCGCAAAGAGAATTGGTTTGATGGTAAACACACCAGTAAGCAATCAGAATTGGTTGGTGGAAATGATCAAGCAACCAGCCGTTACTGGTTGGTTTGGGTGAACACTGGCCCCATTGTTGGCCGCTGTTGCATCCGCAAACAAATAAGGCCACAATCTTGCGACTTGTGTGATAAAACATTCAATGACATTTGCATAGTTTAATACTGAAGAAGCAAATTGTTTTTGCAAATCTGATATCAAACGATGCCAAATCTGCAATATCCATGGATTTGGCAGGATTCTTCACTGGCAAGAATGAAGGGCTGCAACAATTAAAGAATGTTGTCTACAAACTGATGAGCTCATATCCTACTGACTGAGGAACATGGGAAAAACTTACTTTTGACGATGGACAGAAAGAGATCGAAAACAAATATCATCAGGTTTCAAGAGGCATCAAGCAACAAGACATGATGATATAATACCTTCATGTTCAACAATAATTACAGGTTTTACTACCCTCACGACCATTCCATTTACTCTTTAGTCTTATAAAAAGCAATTAATAAGAGTGATTTGGCCATCAAATGTTCGGCTCCATCTCTACTACAACCCTGAACACCTGCCATCATTAATTGGTGAGGGTTGTAAGAAGAAATTCATTTTAATGGCTTTGTTTCAGTTTCTTTGAATTTTGGGTTTTTTCTTACCCTACAAGTCCTCTAAAAATTCGTGCTATAAAATTGGAGGGTTTTTTTTTTATTTCCTTACATTTCCATCCTTTGGGGTGAACTTCGACTTCCTTGGAGGAGACTTTGATTCTTTAGCTTCCAAATCCAGGTTGGTTGGTCTACATATTTCATCATTTGTCCTCTTCCTCTTCTTGGGTGACATCTTCAATATCCTAGTGTCCCTGAAGTTGCTAGTGAAATAAGATTATAGTTGTATGTTCAAGATAAAAAAACAATATAGCTTTAAGATCACCTCTTACTTGCAATCAGCTACCATCATCATCTGAACCATTATAGGGTTTTCTCCATCTAGCCAAGTTGTGGTCACCTTTAGTGGTGGTCTACTTGACTTGTTAAACCAGGGGTGCCTTATTACTACTTCGGGGGTTGAGTTTATTAAGTTCACTAATCCTCTAGGTGAATTCACTTCCTCTTATTGTTTTGTGCTTAAAGATTTGTCCAGTGCTCTCCTCAAGAGCTCCTCCCCTAAGACTAAAAGCAATCTCCATAGGAAGCATCTCTTAGAATGATTTTTTTCTTTTCTAGTGCACGTTTGTGACTCTGCATGTATTCTAGGACAATTCTCGTACTCACAATTATCCTCAAGACATCCAAAGCGGGTGCCCTATGGCACCATAACATCATACTTGTTGATATATCCTTGCATCTGGTCTAGGATCCTCATCATTCATCTCTCTGGTGACGTGCATGTTTCTACATATATTTCATAATTTTATGGAAAACTCGTTGATTGTTCAGATTTAGTGCAGATTCACCCATCCAAATTCGACGAATATTGCTATGGTACCAGAGCACATAAAAAACCTTGTACAATGAAGATAAAATCTATGTAACATGGAAGGCAACAAGATGTTCTCTATGAGTTACACCTTTGTGAATATTTTAAATGCATTTGAAGTAAGACCTTGAGTAGAATCCTCGTTTCTCATGATACGCATCAGATTATGGATGTATCTACACTCAAATCCACGTTCACACATCATCTCATGGGCTTTCGTTGCAAGTTTGAGGCATGAATTCTGAGCTTCGATAGAATATCCATGTGATCACAAATGTGGAATCTCTCCACAAATTCAGTGTTCAATAATGTGTAATCCAAATAATGTTCAGATTTTTTATGATTTCCACTTGTAAGAAAGGCAGTTCTAAAAAAATAAATAAAAAAACTCGCTGGGGGCTGTATTTTCAAAAATCCTACTTACACAACCACATTGTTTGCGAACCACTTGACGAAAGTCCTTTGCAAGCCACTTGAAAAAATTCCAATGTGCACAGAAATATATAATGTCAGTAATACAACTTTTCTCATAATTTTTAAGAAACATCAAATACTAAGACATAACACTACCATAACTTTATGCTCAACAGAAGACTAGGACATTCAATGCCTCCATGACCATTTCATTAAATTCCTGTTCTTATTGCATGCAAGTCAAGAGTGTGAGGGGGACATCAAACGGTTAGCTCAATCCCTTTGACATCAAACCTCAACAAAGACCATCATTAACCAAGGGGGGTGTTTATAGATACCTAGTTTTCATAACCGGGACTGGGTAATGTCCTCTCTCGCTTTGTTTCCTATAAAAAAGGGGATTTATACAAACAAATCAGAAAATTGTGAGAGGTGAGGCTCAAATCCTTGCCTCCTCATAATTTGGGATTGCCTTTGAGTTCCCTAGAAGAGGTTATGACCCTTCAGCTTCCAGATCAAGGGTAGTTACTCGACATCTTTCATCATTTTCCCTCATCCTAGGTGCTTGCTTGACCTTCCCGGTGAAAGGTCACCTTGAAGGTGATGAAAGGTCATCTTTGAAACTTCAATTTCAATTTATTCTTCAAATTGAAGGAAACATTACAATCTCGAGAGTAACTTTTAATTGCAATCAGCTATCATCAACTTCTTAACCTCTGTGGTTCTGCAACTTCCTATGTGGTTTGCAACTATCTAGTCACCTCAAGTGATGATCCACTAAAGTTGGCAGAGAAGGGTTGCCCTGTTTCTACTTCATGCGTGAATTTCATTTCGTTCAGTGAACCTTCGTATTCCTTCACATGCAATTTCAGGTGTGTTCTAGTGGTTTTGTCAAATGTCTTTCTTAAGACCTCAACCTCTGACATACGAGACAATACCATAACAAGCACCTTCTACACATGTTTGAGCTTGCTTAAGTGTACTTCTGGCTCTCAAAATTAGTCTTAAGGCATCCAGAGCAGGCGTCTTCTGGATCCAAAAAACCTCAATTCCATGGATCTAGTTCGGGACTGTGATCATCCATATTTTCTATGACATACATCTTTTTACAAAAACATTATGTTCCATACAAAGATGATTGCATCTCTAATTTGAGGAAATGTTCGCCCATTTTGCACAACTTCACACTAAGGAGAGAAGGATGCACCACTATGTTTTTCACTTCCTCTTGAGTTGTTCTGAATAAGGGACACACACTGATTAGGATTTTATATTTAAAACGTTCAGCACAAAAGCAATTCAAGTGGAGGAAACTTTTATGCTTCTTCCGTGGCTCTTTGAAAAGATATTATTTCTTATTTTGAATTAATTTGGATGTGCTCCTCACGGGTGATGACCTACAAAGAGCACTCGATTGTAAGGTGGTCATCATTTTTTTGCGGAGAAGTTGATAGAGGATGCGATATGTTGGGAAGAAGGGTATTTTCCCCATGTTTCCTAGTATAACAAACGAAACCAAGTGTTTGTTATGGGGAGGTGAAAAATTCCAATTGCCAATGAGAAATCATGTAGAGTCAAGGAAACCCACATTTCTACACATTGCAGCTTTGTGGTGAATGTGTAAAATCCTTCCACCCCCTTATAGTTGAGCCAACATATTTTCCGAAAACAATGGCACATAAATGAATTGAACTAAAAATATGCCCCAAATAAACCGAAACATATGAAAGTCATCCAATTCATATACTTTACATTTCTACATTTAAAAACGATAAAAGAAAGGAGTATTGGATATTTTTGTGATTGTAGAAGTATTCTTTAAGATATTCAAAATTTTCATCAACCAACTTTCCTTTGAGCTATCAAACTCTATAAAATTTTAATGTTTTACCTTACTTATTTATCTTAAACGTTAGCATGGTGCAGCCAGTTTGGCCCTCCTCTGCTATGGAGAAGGCTTGCTTATCACCAATCTGAAATTGCTAAGATCTTCCTGGCATTAAGCCAGCCGGGTGACATGCTAGAATGTGAAATAAGAATGCTATCAACCAAAACTTCCATTGAATAAACTTAACGTACTATTGCTTGATTGGCAGCCAGGATTTTGGAAGTCTCTAAGCTCATAAAACTGTGGCTTTGAGTCCTCAAGCTTATTTCCCCCTTTCTTCATTTTTGTACTTAGGATAAGGTGAAGGAGGGATCAAGCAAGCAAAAGAGAGGTAGATAGAGGGGGGGAGAGAGAGAGAGAGAGAGAGAGAGAGAGAGAGAGAGAGAGAGAGAGAGAGAGAGAGAGAGAGAGAGAGAGGGAGAGAGAG
>SZWC01002868.1:86592-96682 GCA_023375785.1 Penium margaritaceum
GAGGGTAGGGAAGGGATAGAGGAGGGAGAGGAATACTCATTACTGCAAAAAATATTTGGCTAGTGGTTTAAGATATATATGGATGCTCATTATGATAAAACAATCCTCAATCTTACTCTTCCTACAATGTAACCCTGTTCACATTTAGAGGAACATGGGAACTGTTACATCCCCAACGTTCACGAGTCCCTCAATTCTACACGTTGGTACTTTTTTCTTTACATTAATGGGCCACTCCGAGGCGAATTTAGGATTTGTATGCTGATCAGTTGAGGCAATTTTGGCCACCTGCCCAAACCTGCGGTTTTCCATTCTAGACGTTTCTGACAACGTTGACCACATTCAAGAATAGTCGTTAGATGTGTCACAAACTATATCAATTTGTCGATATTTTTGGTTGAATACTCGATGTTTCTGTAAGTTTTTAAAGACACACCTTGATATTATTGAATCCCCCTCACTTCTCAGTGGAGCTTGTTGAAGCCGGGCCTCACGTCGCGACCTTTCATGTGTCGCTTGGATGGAGGGTTGAGGACCCAACATATGCCTCATTCTCTTTCTCATTCTTGGCACTGTATACTTGTGCTTGACTAACTTACACACATGAATAGTGTACTTTGATGACACTTGTCCTTGAATTACATTTTTTTCTTAATAAAGATTATCCATTTTGTTGAAATCGTCGAGTTGTATTTTGTCCCGCATCCATTCTAGTCAACCACATACGTTCTGCTAGAAGTAACACTTGATATTAAAGTGCAGAAGTGGTGAATGGGCAAGAGATGCATTAATTAGCTGGTGAAAACCTCGCACAAGAGTTCAGCGCATCTCCACAATTAAGATGATCGCAGACATCACAAAGATAGCAGTGAACAGAGAATATGCAATGGACGATGAACAAGAGTCCCCGGGAAATACTCCGGAGATGGAGGGTTAGCAGCACGCAAAACATTATGTACTCTAGTGAAACCAGATAGCAGCAGTAACCTTCATGGTGAATGGCACAACATCGACAAACCCGATGGTCAACCTAGTGATGGGCCCCTTGGGCTTGCCAAATCCTTAACATTCTCTTCTTCCCACTGGGTTGACACCTGGCATGATGGGAGGCACCGGACGATAGCTTTGAATTAATGAAGACATGTACCAGAAGATGTCAAGACTCTTGACCCTCAACACCAATCTGCTCCAACAACTCAACACGGTGATGGACGAGCATTGGATTTCCGGTGTGTGCAAAGAAATGTTCACCAATTGAAATATTCAACATTTGATTAAACCCCAAATCTGACCGGCGCTGCCCAAGCCGTTTGATTGAGCAAATGCAAAGGGATCAACGGTCAGGATGTGGTTGAAAAGTTTGGAGGTGTACTTCACTACTTCTAGGGTCAACAACAACAACAAAAGAATTGAAATTACGGCTTCGCTTCTGCGTGGCATGGATTTAAGTTGGCAGTCCAATCTAATGACCATCCACTAGCAGCAAGAGACCATCAGAGCCAGATCAATAGCTCACGCGACCGCTCTCACATCATTAACCGTAGGTGTACTACCCCTCGAGCAGACTAATCCGGCTCTTTCATGCAGCCAGCAACGTGGAGTGAGTCGCACACTACCCTCACTCGTTTTGAGAGGCTGAACAAGGATTTTAATGCACACTACACACTCCAATGTTTGCTTCAACAATCTAGCGTGGTGAATTATATGCAGCGTTTTTGTGAAATAATGACCGGAAATGACCTCACGCAGAATATAGAATGTTTTGTAGTAAAACAATTGCCTCATGGTTTCCGGTTGGCAATCTAGTGGTCTCCAACCACTGGATTCCTACACGATGGAGAATGAAACCATCGATCAACACAATGAACGGCTCTGCTAGACTTGCCAAAGCCGGGTCATATCTTGCACAATTGTTAGAAATGGGACCACCAAAAAAAAAGAGGGGGAATTCATAGAGGAGGAATGAAGAGTCAAGAAACGGAAAAGATCAGGAGTAGAGTGCAAGGCTCTTGTCCGGTCCGAAAATTCTGCACCGACCGATTGCCCATTTGAGTGGCTCACATTTGTATAGACAAGGGTCCTTGAGATCGTAAAGTTTTATTAGGGGTACGAGGACAACCAACCGGCAATACTGCTATGAGTACAACCCAGGGGTTGTAAGTTTCATAGACATGTACCGGCACTACTAGATGATGGAGCTTCTCCAGGCTTTGTCAGA
The DNA here is from genome assembly GCA_023375785.1 of Penium margaritaceum. NCBI lineage: Eukaryota > Viridiplantae > Streptophyta > Zygnematophyceae > Desmidiales > Peniaceae > Penium > Penium margaritaceum. The sequence goes on from SZWC01002868.1 coordinate 88,811, forward strand.
AAAGACATGGTTCAAAAGCTGAATTAGAGACTAAACCATGAGTGTTTAAATGGAAAATCATTGACGGAAAACTCCAGATATGTTGAATTCAAGAACCAACCCAAATGAAAATTGAAGATTTTCACGGTGTAACGGTCTGGAGAACTTGCCCAATGAGGAAACCAAAAACCATTGTTGGGCAAGATGTCTTGTACCAGCACAATCCACAAGGTGGAGTGGTGGAGGAGATTGGTCTACATGAGTTGGCTACCAGAAAAAACACCTGCCTGTGGTCAAGCAACCCATGACCCATCGGTGGTTATGGGAAGCAGCAAAGGTGAATCAGCAGAGGAAGTTCTGGCAACAACAAAAAACTAACCGATATCTCTTGACATGACCAAAAAGGACCTGAAGCATAAAGCTAAAGCATTTCTAATCCAGGTGGAAGCTGGGGAAGTGGAAGAAATGACAACAATCGAGATAACGCCATCGACTTCGACAGCTGAGAAGTTCTCAGCAGTACTGGAGGAGTTTTCACCTCTCATCAAGGAGTTCGAGGGGGTTTTTCTTCAAGAAGTACCCTAGAGCTACCTATGCAGTGAATATCATCAAACTTGCATATCTGATAAGGACGCCAAGAAGAAAGCCTTTTGTAACAGAAACAAGCACTTTGATTTCACCATTATGCTGTTTGGCTCATGAACGCCCCCACGATATTCATGGTGCCAATGAAGACCATGTTTCACCCATATCTTGACAAATTTGTCGTTTTGTATCTTGAAAGAACACTGTGTACACACATACCCCGGATGAGAAAAATGGACATCTTAAAAAGGTTTTACAATTCTTAAAAAGAGATGTTTTTTGGAAAACTCTCAACCTAGGACTTTGTTTCTCATTCAATACAGCTTCTAGGCCACATCATCGGCAGCACACGGATCACCATGGATCCAAAAAAGGTGGATGTGGTCGTTGATTGGCTGACACCCACAATTGTTTTGCAATGTCCGAGTATTTTTGGGATTCTGCAACTACTAGTATTGATTGGTAAAGGACTACGCTCAAGTTTCAGTGCTTCTCTTTGATCTCACTCAAAAATCCACCGAATGCAATTGCGGGGACAGTGAATAAGAAGTGTTCAACTTTATGAGAAATTCTCTGATCTCTATGCCAGCCTTACAATTGGCATATCATACGATGGAATACATCATGGCCACTAATGCATCTGATTGAGCCATCAGAGCTGTTCTCCTACAAGACCACAGCGGTGGAAAACTGCTTGTCACATATATGTCAAGAAAATTACACGGGCAGGAGCTAAACTACAAATTGCACGCGAAAGAAATAATTGTTGTCGTGAACATGTTCAAGAAGTGGTAGTGCTACGTGGAATTCTGACAATACATCATCAACACCGACCACCTCACACTGAAGTATCTCAAGACTCATCCAAATCTGATCCACTGAAACACTCGATGGATGGAGTTCCTTGAGTTTAATTTCGACTACGATATTGGGTATCAACCTGGACAAAACCAATCAAGCAGACACTCTAAGCCGACAACCGGATATGATGGCCAAGATCAAACATGTTTCTCATCAAAGAAGACCCATATCTCACGAGTTTATTTGCAAAGGGTTACAAAGATTCTGGTGGGTATGAAAAGACCAGAATTCTGGCTTGAAAATCCCTAATGGCGACAAAGATCCACTCTCCAAGCTGTCATTGTACAAAATGTTGAGATTCAAAGAATGCTATGGAGAAATTCCACAACACCACTACAGGTGGAAACTTTGGCGAGGACAACATGGTCAAAAAGCTGGTGAAAGACTACAATTGGGACAAGATGCAGAATGATGTGTCAACCTTCTGTAAATCATATAACACTTGTCAGAGTCAAAAATCTCAACGCACATGGGCACCTAGTCTACTCCCACCCCTACTTGTTTCGATAGAACCATGGGCCAACATCAGCATGGGCTTTGTGAAAGGACTAATTGCCACTCCTGAGGGTTATGACGCTATCTTTGTAATGGTGGACAGATTATAAAAAAGACACAATTCACTCCAACAACAACCACCGTCACTGTAGAAGGAACCAAAAGTTGTTTCTAATTCACATCGTACAGCTGCATGGCATGCCACATACCATCATGAACTAGCCATTTCTGGCATAACCTGATGATGCGTTGTGGCAGTTGGATTCAGCTCTCAACAGCGTCCATCCTCAAATCATCATGAAAACAGAGCGGACCCATCTGACGCTCAAAAAGATTCTACACACATCATGTGAGTTGCACGAAATTGATTGGGTAGCTAAGATGGTAACCACTGAATTCACATACAACTCCAGCACTTCCACCAAAACTAGTAAAATCCCTTCAAAGTGGTTTACGGTGAACTTCCCACCACACCGGACGGATAAGAGAGTCAAAACTACATCCCCATAGTCCATATCCATCGTAGGGACTTCTCAAGAATTTGGGAGGATGCACATCAAAGCATCATAATGAAACAAGAAGCCATGGAGCAAGAAACAAAATGACGTTGTGGCCATGACGGGTTCAGTGCTGAAGATCGTGGCCTTCTCAGCTTGGCGAACCTCAAACTCCAAGGAAAAGACTTCTTGAAGATCAGACCCCACTAGTTAGGTCCGTTTGCGATCGAGCAAATACAAACCCCTATCGTCGCTCAAATTCGCCTAACCGATAGCATGGTGATTCATCTAATCTTACACATTAGCAAGCTCAAGCACTAACGAGATCCCACTACAAAATTCCTTCACAGAGATGTCGCACCTCCACCTCTTGTACAAGTTTACAGAGATATGGAGTGCGTGATTCAAGATATCCTCAAACATCGACGCCATGGAAAATGAACAAGTATCTGGTCAAGTGGTACAACTACAATGGTGTGCACAACATATGCCAACCTCTGAGAGGTTGATCACCTGAATGATGGCTACTAGCCTTGTTCACGGCGTATGTCTACTAATACACCAAGACGTTGCATCTAAAAGGGGAGTAAGTGTTACATCCCTAAATTCCACAAGTCCCTGAACTCTTTGAGTGGAAACGTTTATCATTATATTTATGGCCCACCGAGTAACGACTTCAGGATTTGTACGCAGATCAGCCGAGGGAATTTTGCCCACCTTCCCTGACCTCATGTGCTCCTTTTCATAAGTTTTCAACAACTTGGACCACTTGAGCAAAGTTTTTTCAACTACATTGATGTTTCAATATTTTTTGGTTGACCTCTCAATGGCACTAGAAATTTATAAAGACGCGCTTTGGTATTCGTGAAGTCCCCCGACTTCTGAGCAGAGCTTCTCAAAGCCATAAATGATCAATTGCCTCACCCGTGAGACTGTGTATCGACAAGTGTTTTGGGGAGTGAACAAACTAGTGAACATGACCTGTTTGCATAAACTACTACATATCACACAGAGCTCAATATAGTTTTTGTTATGTACAAGGAATTTACATCTAGGCTTTGGTGGCATGCATTCATGTTGACGTATTGTGAAAACTGTTTACATGTATAAATACACTTCTTAATACACTGATCATCAAGTGTGTGAATTTAGTGTGATAAACCAGAACTCCTCGAGGCAGCCACTCGTGGAGCGACCTTGAACGCGTCGCTCGGCCCGAGCACCGAGGACCCAACATGTACCTCATCCTCATTCTTGGCATTTCATATATGTGTTTGACTGACTTGACACCTCTCAAAGTACACTTTCTGCTTAATAAAAATTATACATTTGTCCCATTTCCTCGAATCATATTTTTTCCTGAACCTCATCCCTCTGTCCACGTACGTCCCTACGACATAGCAGGAACCTTGTTCGTAACATAATGGTTACTGATGTCTTTGAACTTTTCTTTACACTTCCAACCATGTGCTACACTGGACATCATCCGAGAGTAGCAGGAAAGTGGGTCGAAAGAGCCCGTGGGACCGTGCGACAAAATGGAGTTCCAAGGAACTAGTGTTTGAAAAAACATTGACTCCACATGCACTCCTCAGAGTTCTTAGGAACACATCTGGAAAAATCCGTGCCAAATCCGGATCACACAGAACACTAGTGAGGATGTGTTTCTTCCATGTTTCTCGCCTGCATCATTGGGGCACTTTGTTGTTAAAACAACAAAGTGCCCCAAGGTACCCTGTTTTGGTGGTGTTTACAACCGCACTCCACTTCTGACCACTAACCAGATGAGCACGAAGAAATGAAGTATTGGCATTTGTAGAAAAAAAAATGGTTATAACCATAAAAAGGGATGATTCAAGACAGCCGATGAGGACCTACGATCCCGCTATGGTTCGTGCCATCGCTAGTGAGTGTTGATGGCATGTGTGTGACTTCGCCAATCAGAATGATAGGTCTCAAAGAGGCATGCATGAACCAGAAAAGTATTGAAATTTGGTGATATTTTCAGGACGAACTTTCTCGCATTCATAGAAACTTGGTTGGGGGTGTTATTAGGTGTTGGTAGCAACACACCCTCGAACACCACTATATTTCTCTGCGACACGATACGAACGGGGAGCAAAACCGGGTACCATGCACCGAAAAGAAGTTGTTGGTATGGAACTGGTATCGAGCATGTGGTAGCTGACTACATTGTTTGTAGTATGCCCCGTCGTACTCGAGTTCCTAGGAAATCCATTTTGTCGCATGGTCCCTGAGTCACTCACTTCTGAGGGACAAAGTTTCTTGGTTCACATGTCAATGACGTCAGCAAGTTGGTGGGATTTGATTATTGCCGTGGCTGGGAATGGGTGAATAAGAAGTGGGTGAGCGTTCACTCCAATCCTTATACACCCACCCCCTTCGTGGATGGATGAGTGGAATACCCAAATGTGGTTGTGGACAAGGTGTGCAAGGATGTGAAAATCGATGAAATGAAAGGCCACAAACGAATTTTTATAGTCAGGGTCCCATTCGACTACGGCCCCCACGCTGTATTGACAGGTTGTCACATGTATATTGTGATACATTTCAAGCCCTATCCATGAGCCACAATCTGGGACACGGATGTTAGATGAACGGTCGCAATGCTACGATGACCTACATCATACTGTGTGTTCATTGACGGTCTTCACAGTGCAAGTTCAAGTTGTAACCTTGACCCCCCCCCCCTTGGAAGCGTCCCTCTGCTTGGTGCAACGCTTTACCTGGTCAAAAAGTTGCGTTGAAGTTTCCAGTTATTACCGTGTAGCCAATATCCAAAACCTCTCGCAGAATGGACAACTCTGCGCCCATACGTCAAACCTTTGTCGGTACTGTGCACGTCGTCATGGACTGAAGCATAACCACTCTAGGAAGTCGGTGCGCTCAAGTGCACCAATCGCAAAGGGCGTGCATTGCGGCCGACTGGTTGGGCAGTCAGGTTGTCCTTGTTACCATGTAAAGTTTTTAAATTAGGCGTCCAAGAAGCACTTACCAGACACAACCGGACCTTTGCGAAGTACTTGCCAATGAATAGCGCACATTTCACCCACATTGGGATCTCGCAATTTCCGAGAGCTCACGATGCTGATGTCAGCAAGAAGGTAAGTGGAAAATTACATTCCACTCACCCATTTGCAGCCACAGCAAATGTTGCCATTCCCAGCCGTGGCCCTGTTAGCTACTCTCTTGTGGCCCCACGAATTAGACGTCGGTCCATTCAATCTTGCGAATGAGACAACGTTGGTGGCCCGTGAACAATGTCTAGCCGTTTCATTAAGATGCAGCACAACAGCGATGGCGTGGCCTTCAGGTGCCTGTGAGGCAGATGGGGGGGGGGGGGGGGACAGCGTCGGTTACGCCAAGTAACCGTATTCCTAGTGAAATGTGAAGGTCAGCGGAGGATATGCTCATGGGGGAAATGGACGGCATCGAACCTTTTCAGCCCGGAATCGGCCGTCCAGCAATTCAGTTCGCAACTTCAGAGCTCAGTTTATGGCGGCGAGCCCTAAATTTCAGCTACTATTCTTTGGTTTTCAGAAAAAACACTCGAAAAGGAGCCTCGTGGCAATGACCTGTTCCACGTGCGCTGTGGCTTCGAGGCAAAATCGTTCGTCCTCGCACCCCGCGGTAACGTCCTCTCCTGTGAGACTCCTGTCAGCGGTTGTCGTCTCGCCCGCGTACCAGGGAATGAGCCAGCTCGGACCGCGTTATGCGACTGGCCAAGATCCATTCCGTGAAACCACTTCCGTGAAAAGTTCGCCAAAGACGACGAGAAAACGGGCGAAGGTTGCATGTACTCCACTGTGACCTACCGTTTTACGGCGACGGAGTCTTTTCATATCACAACACTCCGCGACCACCACACCATCACCAACTCTTTGCCTAGCGGTGCTTCTCCTCACTGCCCTTGCCCAGAGCGGAGAAGGCTTTGAGGGCCACGGGTTTGACAGCGGCTTTGACGGCTTCAAGGAGATGTTGACGCGCGCGGAACTGCTTGCGCTGCTCAGCGCAAGCAGCGGCATCGGAGTCGCGAATGCAGCGCCCCCGTGGTGAGTGGCTGGCTGGCTTGGACCCTTCTTGCTGCTGCCACTGCTGTTGCTTCTGCTGCCGCCGCCGCCGCTGCTGCTGCTGCTGCTACCACTGCTGCTGCTGCTGCACCATTTGCTGCTACCTGTAAAGCTAATGTCACAAGTACGTGGCGGGCCGCCACGTTGTCGCTCTACAGCCGCCACGTTATCGCTCTACAGCCGCCACGTTGTCGTTCTACGGCCGCCACGTTGTCGCTCTACAGCCGCCACGTTGTCGCTCTACAGCCGCCACGTTGTCGCTCTACAGCCGCCACGTTGTCGTTCTACAGCCGCCACGTTGTCGTTCTACTGCCGCCACGTTGTCGCTCTGCAGCCGCTACGTTGTCACTCTAAAGCCGCCACGTTCTCGTTTTACGGCCGCTTCGCATGCAGCCGCAAGTGGCTGCAGTGAAGCGGCAACGCAGCGCAGGCCCTGACTATTGCAAGTTGGGGCTGCCAGAGACAGCGTGCAGTCGTGGCAATGCCGCTTGGTATGCTGTGCGGTGCAGCGATTGCAAATGAGGTTCCGGTTGCAATTGCGAACTTGTGCTTCGGCGTCAGATCAACAAAGTTTGCACTTCTTCCGTCCCTCTGGATGAGATTTCGGTAACAGCGAAGTCTTTGTTTGTGATCGGTAATTTGGTGTGGCGTTTTCCGTACAAGTATGGCCAACGAGCCTGGGCTCGAGTACAGAGTAAAGTTTCGGACGCTGAGTCACTGAAGCCCGTGCTCGCTTGTCGCTCCACATGCAGGCAGCAAGCCAGCCGCAAGCGGCCAATGGCGACCCCACACATCAAGGCAGCAGACGTGTCGAAGCGCCTGTGCGTGGAAGTAGAGCCGCGGTGCAAGAGCCCCGTGTGCAGCTCGTTGCACCAGCATGAATCCAACCACCACCGGCAGCAGCCGGAAGATCGATGTTGGGGGAATGAGGGGCAGGCGGAGTGGGAACCATACTGGGATGAATGGAAGCGGCAGGTGCAGCAGCAACAGCAGCAGCTACAGCAGAAGAAGCGACTGGAGCAGCAGCAGCAGCAGCGGAAGAAGCAGCAACAGCAGCAAAATAAGGTGCCACGTCAACAAGTGGTCTCTCTCCATGAACAGTTAGAGGCGATGAGGGCTGAGATCTTGCGGCTGCCCTTTGATGGTCATACGTGGCTCAAATACGGAGAGAAGTCTGTTGCTGGCAACAAAAATGTTGTAAGGTGTGCCATATCTTTTATTTCCAGCCTCCATCCTTCGAGCGTTCTCATTTTATTGGTCTGCAATCCTGTTTCTCTGTCTTTTGGAGTTAGTCTTCCCCTTCGTTTGTGTGTGTGTGTGTGTGTGGTGTGTGTGTGTGTGTGTGTGTGTGTGTGTGTGTTTGT
>SZWC01002868.1:98383-114645 GCA_023375785.1 Penium margaritaceum
TTTGTGTGTGTGTGTGTGTGTGGTGTGTGTGTGTGTGTGTGTGTGTGTGTGTCTGTGTGTGTGCGTGTGCGTGTATGCGTGCGCGTGCGTGTGCGCGTGCGTGTGCGTGTGCGTGTGCGCGTGTACGTGCGCGTGCACGTGCCCGTGCGCGTGCGCGTGCGTGTGCGCACGTGCGTGCATGCGTGTGTGCGTGCATGTGTGCGTGCATGCGTGCGTGCGTGTGTGCGTGCTCGCACGCATGAGTGCATGCGTGCGTGCGTGCGTATATGCATGCGTGTGTGCATGCATGTGTGCATGCGTGCGTGCATGTGTGCATGTGTGCGTGCATGTCTGCATGCATGTGTGCATGAGTGCATGAGTGTGTGAGTATCAGTGCGCGTGTGCTTGTGCGTTTCATTGGGAGTGTTTGTATATGTTTGTGTACCTCCATTGTCTGCTTGTAAGCTGCTTTCTGTGGGACCATAAAGCCACTTTAGCTGTATTGTAGTTTGTTATAGTCGTTTTCAGTTTCCCTCCAACTGTCTAATGTAAGGGAGTCCTTCCATGTTTATCTCACCCTCTCTCTCTCTCTCTCTCTCTCTCTCTCTCTCTCTCTCTCTCTCTCTCTCTCGCTCTCTCTCTCTCTCTCTCTCTCTCGCTCTCTCTCTCTCTCTCTCTCTCTCGCTCTCTCTCTCTCTCTCTCTCTCTCGCTCTCTCTCTCTCTCTCTCTCTCTCGCTCTCTCTCTCTCTCTCTCTCTCTCGCTCTCTCTCTCTCTCTCTCTCTCTCGCTCTCTCTCTCTCTCTCTCTCTCTCGCTCTCTCTCTCTCTCTCTCTCTCTCGCTCTCTCTCTCTCTCTCTCTCTCTCGCTCTCTCTCTCTCTCTCTCTCTCTCGCTCTCTCTCTCTCTCTCTCTCTCTCGCTCTCTCTCTCTCTCTCTCTCTCTCGCTCTCTCTCTCTCTCTCTCTCTCTCGCTCTCTCTCTCTCTCTCTCTCTCTCGCTCTCTCTCTCTCTCTCTCTCTCTCGCTCTCTCTCTCTCTCTCTCTCTCTCGCTCTCTCTCTCTCTCTCTCTCTCTCGCTCTCTCTCTCTCTCTCTCTCTCTCGCTCTCTCTCTCTCTCTCTCTCTCTCGCTCTCTCTCTCTCTCTCTCTCTCTCGCTCTCTCTCTCTCTCTCTCTCTCTCGCTCTCTCTCTCTCTCTCTCTCTCTCGCTCTCTCTCTCTCTCTCTCTCTCTCGCTCTCTCTCTCTCTCTCTCTCTCTCGCTCTCTCTCTCTCTCTCTCTCTCTCTATATATATATATATATATATATATATATATATATATATCCCTCTCTCTTTATCCCATGCAGGTGCTACTTCAAGTGTAAGCGGTCCAAGCAGCCATGCAGCAACCCATGTCCTGCCAAAAAGCATGTACTGTTTGACTTTCAAACAGGCAACCTCAGCCACACCACCAAGTACCTCAATGACCACAACCACAGCCCCTTGCCCCGCTTCAGCTCTCACTTGCACCTTGCTGAAGGCCACCGTCAAAATGGTACTAGGGCGGAAGGCATCGACTGTGAAGGCAATGTGAACAACTCCACCACTCCAATCTCAGCACATGTAGCCCTGGAAGCCCCGTGCGTCCCCGGAAAAGCCGCGCTACGGTTGACCCCACCCATAGCCACAAGTCTTCAAGGCATGTCCGAAGCACAAGACAGTTCAAGCATCACTCAACAGCGTGCCCCTACCTCATTGCCAGGAGGTGCTGGTCAAGATATGAAGCCTCCGGGAGAGATGGCAACAGTTGGGCAATGTAGTTTTGGCCTGGAGGGGTCTAGGATCATGAGCCACCAGCTTCAGGAGCCAAAATTGCCCATGCTGCCATGCGCTTGCCCTTCTGTGGCCAGAAATGGGAGGCCATGGGATGGGATGGTACTTAGGCAGGGTCTCACGCAGCCTGATGTGTGCAATAATGAACAGTACTATCAGGAAGTGCAGCCACTACAGCAGGAGCAGCAACAGCAGTGCCTTGAGCTGAATAAGGCTACAATTCTGCTGCACAAGGAAGAACAGTTGCACTGCAACTTGGAGCAGCAGACGATGCAGGGGTGTTTGTTGCAGCAGCATCAGATGCAGGAGGAGAATCAGCAGCAGCAGCTAGACCTTCAGTCTGTTCTGCAGCTTCACGAAAGGCAACAGACATCACTCCTTGAAGTTGAGAAGCAGGTACAGGAAGCCCTGCAACAGCAGCTTGTTGTTGGCCAGGGACTGGGGGCTGGCTTAATTGCACCTGGTCTGAACAGGTGGGTCGACTTGTTGAAGCAGCTTGAAAGTGAAAATGATGCTGCGGGAGTAATACCCGCCGATCTAGTGCAGGTAGAGCACCCCTTAGAGTTGGAAATGGGTTGGGCACAGGGAATTCTGGCTGCGACACCTTCAGAGCTGGAGTTTCCTGCCTCTAGTTTTGTGGAGCTAAGCGACCAAGGGTTGAGCATGCATGAGGGCATGCATGGACAATCTGAGACAAACATGACTCTGACAACTGAGGGAGATACAGATTTCTTCCTGGACTGTGGTTTTCTGGCCGGCATGGCACCCCTGTGTTATCAGCTGACCACTTCTGCATCATGTGACTCTGGTGAGACACTCGAGGCTGTTGTGCAGCAGGCTCTGCAGCCAAGCTCCCTACACTCCTGACCGGACTCTATGCAGTGTTGCCTTGTAGGAGCACCTACCACTGCCGCGAGTGGTTGCACATCGTGTGCTGAGCAAACATTTTCAAAAATGAAAGTGAGGAGGTGAACCTCCTTCCTCCACCCCACCAAATCTCACCAGATTAGAGACCTGTCACCATTCACTTTCCAGTCAGGTTGGTTAACATATCACACATCAGAGGGCAGGAAGAGGCCTTCCATTTTTGTTCAACACCATGATTTCTCTCTAGCATGAGGGGAACAGCTCTTGTTTTGTTAGGATGTTGGGCATCACCCCTAGCTCCACTTTTAGTGTACTCGTGAAGAGATACTGTGAAATCTAGTTCACAGCTTTATTTGTTTCCTGCATTATTTCTCTAAATGGACCTTGTACACTCACGATCGAATCTAGGTTGTTTCTGCACTGATACTATGCAATGAGCTGGAATGTAGATGATGTGAAACATTACAATGCATGTGAAAACTATCAGGAGTTTAAAAACTTAGCTTGTCTGCCCAAGATAACCAACATAGAAGTGCATGCCTGCAGTGGCTCATTCATTGAAATCAATAATACACACTGATGTGCTTGACTCGACAAGATATCATTGTGCTACAATCGTCTTGTGACAAATCTCTGGAGAACAGAGGGAAAGCAAACAAGGATCTTGGTCAATGGAGCTTGGACCAGGATGTTCCCGGCCCAGCTCTCTTCATGGGCTTGGCTGGATCCACCGACCCTCCTGAGGTCCATGTGCGTACAGGGCCTTTGACATCTGCTGCTTCCTCATGCAGACAAGGACCAGCGTGCACTTCTCTCCTCCCAACCCGTGCACCCTCTTCCCAGCGTACCCCCCTCCCAGGGGAACAGTTTTCCAGGACACCCCCTAACCAGCACACCTTTCCTCCCGCATTCCTGTCTCCGGTCTTGCCCTTCCCACGCCATCTCCCTGTGAAGAACCACTTTAGGGCATGCAAGCTTATTAATGAAAGATGAGCTAAGGCGACAGAGAAAAAAACTGGCCAACTCTGGAACGTAGTACGTTCATAACAGGAAGGGGTTGAAAGATGAGCTCAGACTAGGCTTCTATAAGGGTGCTTATGACGAACGCGCCAGTCCCGGTCACCTCCACCGTGCCAAAAAAAGACATCAGGGATAACCCAGAGAAAAAATCACACACAATGCCAGAATGTAAACCTGAACATGTTTCTGAGTGTCCAAGTCTAGACCATCAAGAATGTACAAGCCGCTAAGGAAAAAAGAGAGAAAGATTTAGTGTCCCAGAAACTTTATTTTCTTCGCTCTGGGTCTCCCGCAAAACTAGTAAGGGCCACCAACAACTGGGCCGGCTTTATTGCACCTGGTCTGAACAGGTGGATCGACATCTTGGAGCAGCATGGAACTGAAAATGATGCTGAGGGAGAAACCCACGACATTCTAGAGCATTTGGGTCATCCCTTGGAGTTGGAAATGGGTTTGGCACAGGAGCCTTTTGCTGCTATACCTTCAGGGCTGGAGTTTCCTGCCTCTAGTTTTGTGGAGCTAAGCGACCAAGGGTTGAGCATGCACAAGGTTATGCATGGACATTGTAAGAGAAGCATTACTTTGAAAACTGAGGGAGATACATATTTCTCCCTCAACTGTGGTTTTCTGGCCAGCATGACACCCCTCTGTTGTCAACTGACCACTTCTGCATCAAGTGGCTCTGGGGAGACACTCGAGGCTGTTGTGCAGCAGGCTCTGCAGCCAAGCTCCCTACACTCCTGACCAAAATCTATGCAGTGTTGCCTTGTAGGAGCACCTACCACTGCCGCAGGAAGATGCAAATCTTGTGTTGACCAGGCACTAAACAAAGTGGAAGTGAGGAGGTGTACCTCCTTCCTCCACCCCACCAAATCCCACCAAATAAGAGACCAGTCACCATTCACTTTCCAGTCAGGTTTGTTCATATAGCACACCTCAGAGGGCATGAAGAGGCCTTCTATGTTTGCAAAATTTTTCAGAATCATGATTCCTCTCTTGCACCAGGGAAAGAGCTTTTGTTCTCTTAAGCTGTTAGGTCTCATCCCTAGCTCCACCTATATCAAACCCATGAAGAGATGTTGTGAAATTGGGATGACAACTCTGCTTGTTTCCTACATTATTTTTATGAGTAGACCTTGGAAACTACTAATTGCTTGTAGGTTGTTTCTGAATCGATATTGGTTTTCCGATTGTGAAATGAGCAGGACTATAATGTTGTGAAGCATCAAGATGATGTGAGAAACTGCTAGGATGCTTCCAAGCCTTGCTGTTGCTGACATGGCGACACTATCCAGTCAGCTGGCGCACTAGCAAGCAAGCAGGTGTAAGAAATAACAAGGGTTAGGCCAGGGAGATGCGCATAGTCTCATAAGGTCCAATGGCTTAGTAATACAGAGAGAGATGAGAACTGATAAGTACACAACATAAATACCTGCCCCGGCGCACGGCAAGTGACGCACTCGACAATGTCAGTTTGTCCTAAAATCGGTCCAAAACCACTGTTTTGGCCGTAACTCCAAGCACAGTCATCCAGACGCAACACCGTCTGAACGTAGAGATGCAAAATCTTGACCCAGACACTATGAATGGTCACACGCACAAGTCCGGCATCGATTGGTGGACAGGCAATACAAAATATGCAAATCGGACTCGAGAGCCAGTCCACCGAGAAAACTCTTGCGACAACAGAAAAACTATAGAGCATTCTAGCAAGCACCCAAGACGTCGTGGCAACTGCCTGGCAGCTACTGGTGTGTGGAGCCACCACGCGTTGCTCTAGCGCCAACTGGGATCACATCAAGGATGTGCACGAGCATGGACACGACCGAGTGGTCACAGTAAGCTGTACAGAACAGACAGAACGACTAACATCACAACACTCCCCCATGACCCCATGGTACGCATGTCCATACACGTGCAGAACTGACACAAGTGCAGAATGAGATGCTCAACGGTCCATGCTCAGACATCCCCCTCTCAGCCACTTTCAGGCAAGGGGGGAAGCCCGAAAGAACAAATGGCCATCATGAACTTTCCGCGCGGCAGTGCCTTGGTCAGGAAGTCAACGCAGTGCATGTCTGTGCCGACCCAGATGAAGGAGATCACCTGTCGCTCCACAAGATCACACACAACATGATGCTCAACAGTGATGTGCTTTGTGCGTGCATGAAACATACCAGCGTTCAACAAATCTCTCCCTTGCACCTCTGTCCATCTATCATTGACTGGGCTCCATCAATATCTTGTCGCTCACCCTTCCTCTACGGCACTCGTCATGCCAAATCCATGAATGCCTACATAGTGCAGTTATCTCTCGAGCGGCTTGGTCATGCACTTAGCAAGCATGCTCTTGGTTTCGTAGTATTGCAAGTCCACCACGTTCTTCATGACCAGGTCTCATGAGTAGTGCTAAGGTCTGTTGATGTGCTTTGATCTCCGGGAGATGATCTCATATTCAGCCATCAAGATGGTGCTCATGTTGTCCACGTATACGACCGTGTCGTCCTTCTGTGGCACTGTCATTTTGCCAAGTAGGTTGCGCAGCCACTGAGTCTACTTGCACAACTCAGACAGATCAATGTACTCTGCCTCACCCGTGGACACAGAAACACAATCCTGCTTCCCGCAATTCTGGCAATGCACGAAGGAGACACCGGTCATGAACCCATCCCTCTCTTTGTACCACATCCTCGGTGTCTGTTTCAGCCCATAGAGCACTTTCACCAACTTGCATACCTTACCCTTAGTAGCTTCGACTCCTTCGAGCACCTCCATCAACAGTTCCTTGTCCAGCTTCCCGTAAAGGAAAGCTGTCGTGACGTCCATCTGGTGTACCTCCAGGTTTTTTGTGGCTGTAATGGCAAGGAGAGAGCGGATGGAGGCAAAGGTCATGACGGGTGCGAACGTCTCATCATTCTCAGAGCCCGGGCGTTGAGAATACACCTCTGTCACTACCCTCGCCTTGAATTTTTCAATTTTGCCATCTTTCTTCTTCTTCACTCTTAGGACCCACTAGGATCCCACCAGCACCCATGTGCCGTTGTCGACAATGGACATGAGCTCGCTGTTCACTGCCTCCTTCCACTTGGCCCCATCCAGGTCTTTCATCGCCTCCGCCAATATGGATGGCTCTCTTTGAGCCATGCACAACCAGCTAAGGCCAGTCCAATCATCTGCATACTGTAAAGGTGCTTTCTTTGGTTAGAAAGTGCATCGGGGTACTGGTGCACCTTCTTGCTTTGCTGCTGGTGCCACCACAGGTGGTGGTGTGTCGTCATCGTCATCAAAAGAGTCGTCGGACTCCAAGTCAGACTCGAAAGCCTTGGATGCATCGATATCTGCATCCATGTCAAATGCTGCATCATCCTACGCAGCTGCTCTCCCATTCTCACCACCTGCTGGCAAAGCGAGCTAGTTTTTGAGTGCTTGGTCCCAGACTCGAGAAAGACTATCCACTCTCCCGCATTGGGGACGAGGATTGGGTCCAGCAGCTCTCCCTTTCAAAGGGTGCATTCGTAGAACTCAACATCGTGGCTCCTCACGAGCTTGCCTGCTGCCTGGTCCCAAAGCTGATAGGCTTTGTCTGACGTGTCGTACCCAACCATGACGCACTTCTTGAAACGTGTGTCAAGCTTGCCTCCACCTTCCCCCAACTGGATCTTCACTTATGGAGTTGATCCAAACACCTTCAGATGAGAGGCGTTGGGTTTCTTTCTAGACCATGCCTCCTCTAGGGTCTTTCGCTTCTTGTCCTCATCCTTTCCATGCTTCTGCAAGGCGGTTGCTGGTGTGAGGTTCAAGAGGTAGCACACCGTTGTTGCTGCTTCTACCCAAAAGCGAGGTGGGAGCCTAACGTCCAAGAGTATGCTTTGCACCATGCCGATCATGGTCTGACTCATCCTCTCGGCCATGCCGTTGCTTTGGTTGTAAGGGGTGGTTTGCTCGTGACAAATGCCATGATGCTTGAGCCAAGGCTTGCATGCCTCGTGCTCACCCGCGTTGTCACTTCGGAGTGCCTTCACCTTTTTGGACGTTTGCCTCTCTACCATGGCGAGGAACTCGAGAAGCTTCTCCTTGACCTCTCCCTTCATTTTGAGGAAGTAGATCCACAACTTATAGCTGTGATCGTTTATGAAGGTCAGGAGGTACTTGCTTCCTTTGTTAGAAGTTGTGCGGAAGGATCCACATACGTCACTGTGGATCAGGTCCAAGACATTCTCCGCTCGTTGACCTCCTCTCCCTAACGGCTTCTTTTTTGCCTTTGCTTGAAGGCATAGTTCACACAATGTACAACATTCTCCGCACTTCATGGTGCTCCCTTCCATTCTGCAGACCACCTCTTACTCCTACATCTTCTACATCATGTTGTCAGCCACGTGGCCAAATCGTTGGTGCCATAGCTCAATGTCAGTGTCTTTGGTTGATGTGGCGGCCATAGCGTTCGCTGGCGGTCCATCCTTTGACCTTGGTGTTACTTCTTTGGTGGCACATGCTAGTCCCTCATCAGATGCCTTCGTGACCTTGGTTTGAGGCATGTAGAGGCTATCGACTCTTAGAACTTGAAGCATGAGGTCATCTTTTGTGTACAAAATTTTGATGTCCTTATTCTTCAGGGCCACGACTTCATTGTTGGTGAACACCAATTTCATGTTATTTTCAATCATTTGTGAGACCAACAGTAGGTTCGCTGCGAAGGAGGGCATGTACACTACCTTTTGAAGATTGACCTACTTCTTGGCACCGTGTATGTTGAACGTGATCACCTTGTCCCCTTTGCCCATGGCTTGGGTGACACCGCCGTTTGCACACTTCATGCACATGTCAGATTCAGCCATGGAGACAATCCATCCTTCTCTTTTGAGGAGTAATGGTTGGTGCCCGAGTCAAGGGTGAATGCCCCGGGCCAAAGGAGCGCTGTCCCCTTCATAGGAAACCCTTCAACCATCATGTTGGTGAGCTCCTTCTTCTCCTTCCCACCTTTTTTCTTGCCTTTTTCTTGGGACTATGACAGCCCTGCCACAGTTTTGGCATCTGTCGGGCTTCTTGGTAGTCTTCCAGCCACCATTGACTTTCCCTCCACCGCCACCACTTCCGTTGCTGCCTTGACCGGAGCAAGAGCTTGCACCTTGCCCACCAAAGCGGGAGGGATAGGCTGAAATATTTGCCTCACTGCTACTCGGTCGCATGGAATCATTGCGGACGTGTTTGGCAATAGCCTCATACATCAGATCTGCCTCCTTCCAACCGCCAAATATGGTGATCAAGGACCCCCAGCTTTCGGACAGCGCCATGAGAAGGATCATGGCATGCATGTTGGAGTCGAGTTTCTATTTCATTTATTGGACCTCTTGTAGCACGTTGTCAAACAATTGGAGAAGTCCAGGCATCGACATCAACCTTCGGAAGATGAAGAGTTGGTTTGCTAGTGCGTTCGATTGATGCACGCGTAAGAGTTTTTGTGTAGGCGTCGGCAGCCGACGTGCATCATATGATGTGAGACTATTGAGCCTCATCGGTTGATGTCACAAGTATGGTGACAGCCATGTTGTTCTTCATCGTCCATGCTACAGGGTCAGGTGCATGCGTAGTCAAGGTCGCATCAGCAGGTGTTGTCTTGGTCCCTTTTAGGATGTCGAGGTAGCCACGCACGTTCATGAAAATCTCAAACTGCCATTTCCACAAGGGAAAACCTGTACCCGTGAATTTTGACATACCCACCTCGACGCGAGCTTGAGTCAGATCCGCCATTTTTGGCGGTTGCTCATCTTCTCTGCTGTGTTGCTACTCTGCTTTGTTGAAGTGGATGAGGCTCATGAGGCTGCTAAATGCGACCATTGTCAAAGGTGTTGTTGCCTCCGTTGCATACCCCTCCTGCCGATGATCACCTAAGGTGATGGTGCCGTCATGGGAAAAAATACTCGGGGTCGTACCACTTTTTAAATGGGTATAGGTTTATCCTGTTGGGGATTGAGGGTCTTGTCCAACATGGAAAGAGCTATTCCTCTTCCCGTAGTCCGCCACGTGCGGGCACCCTACCTAAAGAAGACGATGGAGCCGATGCAACAGCTTGGAGCCGCCCGATATTCGTGTACCTGTTTTACCTGTACACCCTTCAAGACCACGCGCAAGTTGGTCTTAGAAGCGTGCCTTAGAACCAGAAGTGAAGGCCCATAACCCATTTTCAATGCGCTGAATATCAACGGTCTAGAAAATGGGTCCCGACATGGGAGGCCGCCAACCAGTCTTGGTGATGCAACCATGATAACATATCACCCTCAAACAAGGAATCTACACTTAACATTCGTTTTGTTTGCAACTTCACGAAGTCTGCATGATGGTCTTTGATATCCACCCTTTGTTGTACACTCTGTGAGGAGTCTCAAAGGCAAGAACTATGAATGGATGCATGCATGGTACATGCTTTTGTACTTACAGAGCTTTGCTAATGCTTCTGCTTGCAGTGGCTCCATAGGAGCCAACCTCAGCCCACAGTCCTACTTGGCACATCTGAAGACCGCCAAGTGTCATCCTCAAGGCAAGCTCAAGTAAGCTTCCTAGAAGCTTCCTGTCCTATTTTGGGCCACAAAGAAAAATGGGGTCGTCGCGGGGTTTGAGCCCGCGGCCCATGATCTCCCCCGCCTGTCCCAACTAGGCCACAAAGTTGTGTTTCCTATGATAATCTCCAGGGGACAAACCCATCATGGGCAGTGCATTCCTGGCCTATCTCAGAACAAATCAAGGGGACGCACTCCATAGAGCAGTGCATGCCTTGTGTTTGGGTGCAACCAGCCAGTCCGCCAGCTAGCCAATGGACAAGGTGCATACCATTCAACACTAATGTCGGCTGGGATGGGTCCCAAGAGACAACGACGGCGCTGACTCTTAGTGTTGCATCTCTGCGGTGTAAAGACATAGCAAGCAGAGGGTTCTCACTGCTTGGATACCATGAGAAACTACTAGGAAGCTTCCTAGCCTTGTTGCTAGTGACATTGCGACATTGTCTAGTCAACTGGCGCACTAGCAAGCAAGCAAGTGCAAAAAAAAGCAAGGGTTAGGCTAGGGAGATGCGCATAGTCTCATAAGCTGCAATAACTTAGCCATGCAAAGAAATATGGCAACTGACAAGCACATAGCATGAATACTTGCCGCGGCGCACGGCAGGTGACTCACGCGGCAGTGTGAGTTTTTCCTAAAATCGGTCCAAATCCACTAATTTTTGCCGGAACTCCACACACAGGCTTCCAAACGCAACACCGCCTGAACCCAGAGATGTAGAACATTGAGTTGGACACTATGAATGGCCACATGCACACTTCCGACATCGATTGGTGGACTGAAATTACAAAGCATGAAAATCAGGCTTGAGAGATAGTCCACCGAGAAAACTCTAGCAATACAAAGAAAACTACAGAGCACCCCAGCAAGCACCCGGGACGTCATGGCAACTATCCGGCAGTTGCTGGTGGGTGGAGCCACCACACATTGATGCTCTCGTACCAGCTAGTTCTGCATCACGGATCTGCATGTGCATGGACGTGGCCGAGTGATCACAATACGTTGTACAAACAGGTAGTGTGACACACAATACAAGAGCGTGTCAAAGCTGTCACAAGCTCTAGATAATTGCCTGCCTGCCCAAAAAAAAAACATAGATGTGCATGCATGCTATGTCTCGTACATAGAGATTAATTACAAAGACTGCAGTCCTTGAATCCATAAGATATCTTGTGTTACAAGTTATGTTGTAATGAATCTCTTGAGAACATGGGGAACGCAAACAAGGAGCTTGGTGAATGGAGCTTGGACCAGGATGTTCCCAACCCAGCTCTCTTTGACGATTTTGCTGGATTGTTCGACCCTCTTTAGGTCCAGGTTCGTACAAGACCTTTGAAAACTGCCGCATCCTCCTCCACATAAGGATCAGGGTGCGCTTCTTTCCTCCCAATAGTGCACCCTCCATAGGTGCTAGTGCTTTCTAGAATAGACTTGTCAACATGCATGCGATAGGAGCCACGTGCAAAGCCATGGGACAGAGCTAGCCCGGAACTCAGTTATGTAGTATGTAACGTGATAACGGAATAGCAAGGCTAGTCACAGGGCTACTAGGGCTAGTCACCCACGCAAGGCTATTAACGTGGGGCCTGGATGAGACTCAGGGTTCGAACCTAACCATGAAGTGCACGTGCTTCTGGTGGTTTCTCACAGGCTGGGATAACCCGGATGTATAGTCCCGAGGGATGAGCAACCCGGTATCACTCATTTGTTGCATGAATGAATGAAAAGTGGTATCAAGTGGCCTTGACAGCTAGTGCCCCTGAATGGCTTGGTGTTCCTCGACGGGTGCTTTTGTATGGGTTCTTTTGGATGGGTGGTCCTTGTCGCTATGTCCGTCACGGTGTCCTTTGGACTTGACGCCACTCACATGTAGGCAGGTTATAGTGGTTGACGGCTACTTTGGTGTCTCAGCTTCATCATCCACATCCAATATGCACACATAAATTTTTGGGGTGGCCAATTCCCGAGGGCCACTTTCTCGGCAACATCACTTCTTCTCTTGGTCAACGTAGTTCAGTAGAGCTAGTTTTCTGCTTCCCCAAGTGACTTGTACTATTGTCGAGATCTGTCTCGTCACTATTTGGTAGATAGTATAGATTTTCTTGGACTTTCCATAGGCCAGCTGTTGCGCGGTTTGCATGTACGCTGGCTTGGCCAAGGGTGCAGGGGATATCCCTCTCTCGCTCATTATTTCAACTAACTCTCAAACTTCTAAGCATAGCACCACCCTTGTAACAAGAGTTGGTGATGAGAGCAATATCGAGTCTGCTTCTGCCCTCACCTTCCATGTCACACTCCTCCTCAAAACGTAGGCTCTCCTCCCTGTCATTGAGGGAGAGCTTGTCGCCACGCTGGTCTAGGGCAATAATAAAAGGAGTAAAGCTGCTAGGAAGGCCACAGACAATGGTCAGTCTGATTACACATTCCTTGACAGGGTCCTGAATCGCAGCAATCTCGTTAGCAAGAGACTTCACAATGTTGATGAAGTCAATCATGGTTCCAGAGTCATTCATCTTCATAGTGTGAAAGCGACGATGCAGCTGCATGTTCATGAGGATTGAATTGGAAGAAAAAGTGGATTCAAGCTTTTTCCAAACCTCCTTTTGTGTGAGGATGCCACGGACGAGGGGTTGATGTCGTTTGGCAAGGTAGAGATAGATGGTGGCAAGGGCGTCGTCATGCTTCTCGCGGTAGGCACGGGCCTCACCAGGAGAGAGAGAGAGAGAGAGAGAGAGAGAGAGAGAGAGAGAGAGAGAGAGAGCCTTCCGCTGGTTCCTTCTCCTTCTCATCCACCTTGCTCAAGAGACCCGTCTCCATCAGCACCCTCTTCATATTGTGGCTTCAATTGAAGAAGTTCTTGCCTTCAAACTTTGCGTTGTTGACGTCGGCCACCACCGAAGCGGATGTAGCCATAGTAGTGCAGAATTCAGCCCCCAAACAACTTTCTCACAGACATGTTGCAAGGAATGCCTGAAGATTTCTGAAGATTTGTTCCATAGACACATCTATATGCAGTAAGCTCTTGTCAAACCTACCCTCAGAATTATGGGAGAAGCACCTTTTCATTTTGCAAATGCCTTGGCCTGTGGTCCTTCTTGGCTACTAGAAAACAAACCCAACTATTGATAGCCCATCAATGGAGTTACTTAATTCCTTGAAAAACCACCGAGGGTATATTCAGGGCTGCAAAAAAAATCAAAGGAAGGAGGAAAATGCAGTTTTGACAAGGCTTTAGAAAGGGCACAAAAAAATTTCAAAATCTAAGCAAAAACAATTAAAAATAAACTTGCTGAAACGGAACTCCAAAAATTTAATCTATTTTAAGACACACTTAATTCAATTTTATGAAGGGGCACACATATATTCAACTTTCTGGAGGGGCATGCAAAAATTACATAATGCAAAATTAGCACTTTATCATAATCCACTAAAAATTATATCAAATTTCCCTAATAATCACGACATCATCATGATCGGCATAAAAAATTTAATATGAACTATACATACAAAACATTGTTTTTTTTCCGGAGAGATTGTTTAAGTGTATTTTGGTAACATATTAGTGGTAACATGAATGGCACCCTGGAATCTAGAACAAAACATGTATTCATTAGAATACATATTCTCTTCTTCACCAATCTGGTCCATGGGTGAAACCTTAAGAAAACAGTTATTGAATGTGGATCGTGGGGTAGGGGAGTGCACTAGGGTTCAAGATGTGGGAAATGCCAAGGACGAGGTTGGAACAGGGCTTGGGGGATACGAGGAGTAATGAGTGGGCAGATGGACATAATTTTGATAAGGTAACATTGAATGACCGCTTAAATTCACCTTTTATTTCCTTGGCATCAACAAAGGAAGAGAATCCACCCTCCACGAGCCTTCAACCCCCTCGAACTCTCGCTATTGCCCCCTGGTCATGACCAAGGGAAATATTCATCATTGTATCATCCTCTTCATTTCATCTTCGTTGCATTTTCCCATTTCCCCATGAAATTCTTCTCCACCAAATTGAAAGGCGAATGGGTATAAGGATAAGGACGATGACAATTAGGACTAGGCCAAAGGGCAAAGACAAGGACGGGGACTAGATGGGGGATAATGAGGGTGAGAGTAGGGCAAGATCTTGACTTCAAGAGAGGGCAAAGGACAAAATAATGCAAGTAGAAGTCTCTCGTCAAATTTCCAGCCCTTTGCTAGTTCTATTCTTGTTTGAAACAATTCCAGGTGGCTCCAAATACCCCTTATTGTAATCTAAACAGCATGAGATGTGCTGTTTACGTAGTTTTCCATATTCGGGAATGCTGTTTGAAATGTATAGATGTGAGAAAGATTCCTCTCATGGCCCAATGACCCATCCGTCGTACGTAGCTTCAAGGCGAGGGAAACGACGGCATACAGTTTGGTTCGCGAGAATCGTGTCCAGCTGCTTCAAAGCAAGAGGCGGCTCCCCGCCGCCTCTTGCTTCGCTGATAACCGAGTGACCTCGGTCATCGGCACAGTAAGAGATGGCGGTATTCAAGCAGCCTTGAATGTAAAGGTCAATTCAGCGTCATTCTTGCCTAGTTCAGCAACGGCCAACTAATCAGGTCAAAGAAGGTACTGGCCTATTCCACAAGTGCTCAATTAGGTTATGCCGACCTCTGAAGATTCCGACTACCATCCTGGGAAAGCTGATCGATTTGGGGTTTTGATTGTTTCGTTCAGAAATCTTGCGGGCTACGGCCGGGAAAGGGTGAGTAGGCATGCTAGTCCCACCCGCCCTTTTGCTGACATCAATATGGGAGACTCATTGAGGTTTTTTTCAGCCGAACTGGGTGAACCGGGGGTCGCCCACCCACTTCTCCATGGCCATTTTACGTATCTGGCCATATTTTTAAAATCTCTTACGTCGACGGCCGTCGAGCCTGATCCTCTAAAGAATTCGCCCAATTTTGGAGGTCGACTGACAAATATGGCCAACCTTGTTGCTGTTTGAACCTCCTGCAATGAAGTGACGAGGGGGCCTTACCTATTTGCCCGTCGTTTTGCAACTGTATTACAGATCCGGCCATTCTTCGAAATCGTGTCAGCATCCTCTCACAGCCTCGAACGTCACATGTGCGACGCCTGACGTGTGAAGATAAAACAACTTGCGTAGTTGGAGGGGGAGGGGGGGGGGGGGGGTGGATGGACCGCTCGTTAATTCGCTTCAACGTGGGTTTGGATGTCACCACACGGCCGACACCACACAATTGTGTTGCCAATACAGCCAAAATTGATGGCCGGTGGGACTCTGTGTCCAAAAAAGCTCTTCGCCAACCCAGCCCTTCCATCAATCCTTCGATTGACCACAAAATTGTTATGGTCAACGACCAACATGGAGCGACTAAAACAGGCCATCACATTTAGCAACTCGTGACAATCCACATTTCCGTTTGGAAACAATCATCTATCCCGTTCGTTTCAAAGCCTTACACCATAAGGATTCCCACTGATTTTGCATTTCTAAGGCACCATCCTTTAAATTGTAGAAATCATGGTTCACTTCTTATCTTCAAGAAAACGTGACAAAAAAATAATAAAACACAAAATAATAATTACAATTTCTCCTTATGAATATCAGATGAAATACATATGTAAATATACATGATAATATTTATTTCCATATAATAATTAATGTACATGTACATATACATATGCATTCACATGCACATATGCCTACACATACACGTATACATACACATATACATACATCATTAAACATGCATATGCATGTAGACTTTCAAATGCATATACGTACCCATTTACATAAACATATACATATGCATACACATATAAATATACATATGCATATACATATACAAATACATATACATATTCATATACATATACATATACATAAACATATACATATACATTTACATATACATATACATATACATATACAAATACATATACATATACATATACATATACATATAAATATACATATACATATACATATACATATACATATACATATACATATACATATACATATACATGTACAT
>SZWC01002868.1:130835-138335 GCA_023375785.1 Penium margaritaceum
CATCCCCAAACGGATGGCCAAACTGAGCGCACCAATCAGACCATGGAGCAGCTACTGCGGGGGATCTTGGAGCCGGATGGCGAGGGATGGGAATGCAAGCTCCCGGTGGCTGAGTTTGCCTACAACTCAGCAGTGCATGCCTCTACGGGACGGTCTCCCTTTGAGGTAGTGTATGGAGTGCAGCCTGCATGTCCCTCAGACATGGCAACAGGGTCGGACCTACGCGTTGTACAGCAGTTTACAAGTGACTTCACAGAAGTGTGGCGCGGTGTACGCGAGGCGCTACACAAGGCACAGCAGCAGATGAAGCGGCAAGCGGATAAGCACCGGACAGCCGAGGAGTTCTCGGTGGGACAACAGGTGCTGCTGAGCTCGCGGAACTTGCAGCTGGCGGGGGTGGGCAGCGACAAGCTCAAGCCCCGGTGGGTGGGCCCTTTTCCGGTCAAGGAGAAGCGGTCCGCGGTGAGCTACGAGTTGGAGCTGCCGGACCACTATGGGATCCATCCCGTGTTCCACGCTTCTCTTCTCAAGGCCTACAAAGAGCCGGATGCACAGTTCGCGGCGCGGGGACAGGCCCCTCCCCCACCGGTCTTGGTGGAGGGGGAAGAGGAATATGTGGTGGAGAAGATTCTCGGGCACCGTCGGCGCGGTAACGGGTGGCAGTACCTGGTGCAATGGCTCGGCTGCGGGCCTGAGCACAACTGCTGGGTCCCCGAAGCCGATTTCCACAGGGGCGGTGCTGTCAACACGGTCCTCTGAGCGTACCAGGAGCGCACCGGGACGGTGCGCCCTCGGAGGGGGGGGTGATGTTATGGGAGCCGCCGGTCGAGGCGGTGATTACGTCATCATGCTGAGGTCAGATGCATGCTTTGATGCTCCCATTGTATTCTACGTGAAAAACTGTGCGAAATCGACCCAAGAACCGGGTCATTCGGTGCAGGGACGAGAAAGATACGGCCGTGCAAAGGTGGGAGGCGCACCTCCAGAAAACAGGAGACGTACCGGTTCGACCCTGAGCACGGCGGAGCGACTTCCTCGCCCACTGCAGCCGAAGCGCCCCTGGATGGACGCTTAGCCAATGAGGCAAGGTTCATTGGGGTCCATGGGCGCTTCGGGATGGCGGCTGGAGCTGCATTTGCAAGCAAGGGCGCTTCGGGCGGCCGTGACCCCCGCTGGCGGTGCTGCCAGCGGCCGTCACGCGTGGAGCACTCAAACGGCCATAACTTAGCCNGCCTCGCACACGTCCATTCGATCCTACAAGTCTTCCGCAGCGCACCTTGGTGCAAACGCCGCCGGGAGAGTCGCACGGCGGGAACCTCGGTCACTAGCAGCGGTCTTGCTGCTAGGAGAGGGTCGTGCGACATCTCAAGGGTTGGCCCACACACCAAGGGGTCGAGGGTTGGGAGGTTCTTCCCAAGGGCTCGGCGTGTGACCGTCACGCCGGGCGCCCCTCGGGTTCACAGTTGTCCGCCATTCCAGACGATGAAGCATTCCCAATCATCAAACAGCCTCATCTGGACATTACTACTCGACCTTTATAGGCCATCCAGACACTCGACTGAGGGTGGTCTCACATTGGTTCGTAGCAACTCCGCCACGTATCTGCACGTGTCTGCCACGTCTACAACTTCCATGTGGCGTACAGTGAGGGTATTGCTAGCTAGGTGCTCTCACAGCGAACGGCCTAGCAACTGCACCATGTGAGAGTTGGCGACAGTCGGCGCTTCTTTGCGCGACGGCACTTTTTGTTTAGTTTTCGCGAGTCTGGCATGCACGAAAGTCCATCTCGTTACCTCGTTATGTGAGCAACGACGACAGCAAGGTGGAGCGACTTGGGAGTTGCTGCCGAGTTGCTACAGCTCTAAGGCAGTAGCAACCCTTAGCAACTCCTGGTCGCCTCGCCAAAAGTTTGCGGCCCTCTTCGCGTTCAGCGACAACTTGAGCTCGGGTTGAGTTGCTATAATGTGAGAGGGGGGGGGTTGAGTTGCTACGGTGTGAGACCACCCTGAAAATGTAGCGAGAATGCTGTCCGCCACAATGAAAGTGCGAAAAACACGTGACAGTTCATCGCTTTGGTGTAGCGAGAATGTTGTCCGCCACCCAAGTCGCGCGCATTCGCCTAAAACCATCCACGAGCGCCGGTGGGTGCATAGAATCAAGCGAAGATGAGAAGGTTGGGTGAAAAAAACTTGCACTCTATATTCATTCAGGCCGCGACTGGATGGTATGGTCATGAAAAACGTGTATATTAACCCTCCTCCTCGAGATGATGTCACAACTCGATTCCATTGCTTTTCTCATCGGACGAGCGTCAAAATATCTAGCTTGTTGTTGATGACAATGACTATTATGGTAGCAAACAGACGGTCTTCATATTGCATGATAAATTTCCCAGATTTTCTGACATTAAACGAAAATAAAGTGAGGAATAGTGCGAAAAAAACGTTTTTTTCATGCCCATCCAGCCGCGGCCTCAAGTTCGTGGATGGATTGGAGTGAGATGCGGTTCGTCTGTGTTGTCACCATTTCCAACAGCGAAGATCTCATCAATGTGATGATACTGGAGGCACATCTAAAAGCAAATCTTATAGGTTTGGCGAAATAGTCAGCGTCACCAGTCACCATTTCCTAGTACACCACCAGGACTCGAACGTGATGCCGGGGCCTCAATAGGTCGCGGAATTTTGACACAGCGCTTAGGGAAATGGTGTACCCTCTACTTCCCCCATCGTCCATCTGGACATGCGATCGAACAGTGGAATCGCAATCGACGGTAGCTATCGCTCGAAAAGAAAGAACACGAGTCAAATAGAGTATTATGGTGTTTTTAAGCTTTAATTCCTGAAACGCGTTTTCTTAATTTTCGTGACTATCCAAACGCACACCAAAACCGCTACCGTCGAAGAGTTCACATCGACACTGAAAGCTTCAACGTGCACCGGCATGGTTGAGAGATTTTTTATGACCAGTCCAGGCATTAATTATGTCCTGAGAAGAACCAATGCAACGGTCTGGATCGTACGACAATTCAGACGATCTCGATACCTGGATCCGAAATACGATCGAGACCATTGACTTGCTTGTCGCAGAGAATGACCAAAGCTGAGAATTCATTTCCTGCTTGTCCTCTATCCATTGGAGTGAATTCAATTGTCGATCCACATTGTGCCCGTCTCTCGCCTGTCCAGATAGATGCAGGTTAGACGCGGGGATTACAAATATTTGTCCATGTGGGGCATCCAGATTGCAGGAGTCGGGTAGGATGATCCATTTGTTTTTTTTGGGGGGCCTTATCCGATATCCTTTTTTCGAAATGCTCCAGGCTCACATCTTCACCGCGGCATTGCAACGTTCCCTGAAAAGCTGGTTACGCGTGCCAGCGGGGGACGGGAGATACTTCCCTTCTGTATTCAAGACGCGTTTGCATTCAAGCCTGCTCGAAAACCGCTGCCTCGTTCTGCTTTCATGACGAAGGGGTACTGCACGCCGAAGAGAGTCGGCAGGTTGATGCGGTCGAGCTGCACTCAAACACGGCAACGCGATGTCATTGCTATCGTGTTGGAGGCGAACGTCAAGGGCTAGAAACGAGAACAGAAAGATCTCGGTTTTTCAGTTTAGGGTAGCTCTCTCCAGTTCTTGAAGTGTAAACAATTTACAAGACAATCTAAGCGCTCATGGCTCATAAACTGAAATGATTTCAACTAGAACGACTGCATTTGTTTTCCATCTTCAAGGAACCCACAAAGGAGTTCAAAAACTGAAGAACCAAAATCCTTACACCTATCTAGCCAACGAAAACACGACCGTTTTCTAAAACCAAGTTATGTGGTGTTCAAATTCATTTCTAATTGTAAAATTTTGTATTCATATTTCTAGCCGAGTTTCTAACAATCAATGACAACTACATGTCATAAAAAAATATTAAATTTGTGTCTGTTTTCATTTATATGCCCAAGGTTGTGAGGATTTCATGGTATAGAGAAAAATGGCAGGTATTTCCCCATTCCACGAAGTATCATAAAGGGGAGAAAAGAATCAAGGATAATTATGTGTAAAACAAAACAATTTATTTTCTATGATGCAACAGAACAAGGATAGGCTAGTTCAAAAGTGACAAAAGGTTTGAAAATACACGTTTCGATTACAACATACCTTTCTAAAAAACCTTGCAAAGTGTAATGGGCATGCTAATACTTTCGTAATTAATTTGCAATAAATGGAAATCCCAATGTGCTACAATATTTCAACATTATTTTGCTATAAAACGCGGTCTAATCAAAGATGATGGCGATCGGTTACCTATGAGAAGTATTTTACAAACCTTACCACCTTAATCTCCATAATTTGAAGTCAATGCATGTTTGGGTATTAGAAAATGGGGAGGAATTAAGTGTAGATGATGAAGGGGTTCTTAGAAAAATAGAAAGTGGTGAGATCAAAGTTATGGGAGGAGTTGAATCATAATTCACCACAATTTTGTTATATGTAATGATGGTAAAAGATAAAACGGGGCTCACTCATAGACAATCATGCCAAAGTTCCAAATAACCGTGATATAGATTAAAGGGATTGAATTCATGAGTGGGAGAGTGTAGTTTTCAAGCATTGTTTCTTCACATATTGATGAACTAAAGATGAGTGGGGATCCCTTTCTTCATGTTGGAAACTTAATTAACAAGATGTGTCAATGTGGATACCATTTTTTATCTATGGATCAAGAGGCCACTTTCTATTTTATTTAATTTATGTGTTGGTGCAATCAATAGGCCAAACAAAGGTAAACGAAATTTTTAAGGATGGAATGAGTTATTTTGGCTAGTTGATGAAGAAAGGAAGTATAACTTATTTTTGAAAAAACATTTCAGTGATAAGTTTCATGATATGATTTCAAGAGAATAATATAAATGTGAAGGCAATGTTACATGTATTGTAGCATTCAATCCATTTTTAGAATAAGAAAAACCACAAAATCATACTCTCAAGGGGTAAAAATCCAAAGTAAAATCTTGGTCTAGATTCTATCTTTACTCTAGTCTCGATTTGGTACAAAGGACAGATTTAATGCAAAGAGGATTTTGGTGATGGGAGATCAATTGCGTATCCTGTCCTCCACTCTCAAAAGGCAGCACATTCTTGAATTCACGTGCTGTTTGCTACATTAAAAAATTTAACTACTATGCGTGTTCATAAGAATTTCTTAGAAGGACTACATTTGTTCCATAAAACAGCACCATAAACATCAGGGCAACAATTTCCTCACATTGATGGGTGAGGCAACCATTTCCTCTCTCCTTAAACGATTGTTCCCAGGGCCAAACTTCTGGTCCCAAAGTTTGTTGTACACCGGCCCATAATTCCTAAATTTGAATCACGGCCAACGCTTTTCCAGAAAGAAAACATTTCTTACTAGAACTTAAGTACGCCTTGATCATTCAAATGACTAAGTATAGATGGAGATTGTTGGTTTCATTTCTCTACAAAATGCATGAATCTAAAATGCACATCCCCATAGCTCATGAACCAGTTGCTTTTGATCTTATAATATTGCTCATGTGAAGTCATTTGAGACAGAAATATAGCTAATCGCTGAAAATGTGGCCTGACTACCCTCTTGGTTCATGATTTCGAATGAAATAATTGTTTGGACAAAAAAATCGTTTTTGTGGTGACAATAAAATTTTATTCAATAAACAAAATACGTTGAAAAATTATTCTGAGGAAAGACTAAAATTGGTGCTATAATGGGTACCATGTTTCCAATTTCTTCAAATATTTCAGTGGAGAAATGAGCCATTTTGAGGCACAAACAAATTTTTGAAAAGTGCACAACATAAATTCGTTTATTCCAATCACAAAACATAAACGATTCTAAAAACGCAATTCCGTTACTATTTATAAAGGCTTTAAAATGATGAATTCATAAAGCACAGAGGTAAAGTGATTGGTCTTTGCACCAAAAGTGATCACAGGCAGGTCGTCAGCCCCGATTCATCAGTTTCACTAGAGTCCTCCAAACCAAAAACGAAAAAAGAGGCAAATTGGGAGAGCACCCCATCCTCCCTTAGTATAAGGGTTGGTTATGCTCTTCCTTAACCCTTCAGGCACAGGCTGCACTAGAGAGGGAGAATTAGATTTCACTTCCCTCCTTTTCGCCTCTTAAGCACCACATTACGCAAGGGAGAAAATGGAAGATGCTTCCCTCTCCTTGTCTCCTTGAGCATCAATGACATTAAGGAGTGGAAGGGGAAGAAAACCCCTCTCAAACCTCCATTTTGGCACCTACAGCACAAGGACAAGGAGAGGGTGTGCGTTGCTTTTGTTTCCCTACATATTGGCAATTACTTTGACAAAGAGGGCAAAAGGGGGTGGTCTCATCCTCTGACTCACGTGTGAGGCTACAAGGGTGACATAAAGGGAGAAGGTAGTGTGACTTCCCGTCCTAACCCACCGATGCTTTGCCTCTCACTTATGGATGGAATCATAGAGGGGAATGGGGTGGAAACCCCCTCCCCTTACCTCTTCCTTGTTAATGGGACCAAAGAGGTAACGGACCATTGATCCCTACTGCCCTCTTCTCTTAAGTGAAAAAATGGCCAAAGAGGGAGAGGGGAAAAAGACCACTCCTCTCCCTTTCATGTCAAGTGCCAACTATGCTACAGGGGTAAAGGGGTAATGACATCCTTCTCCCATGCTACTCTTCCAAAAACACACTAGAGAGGAAGGGTTGGTGCTCACATCCCTCCTCCATCGTCTTTAGAGCATTGACGCTGCAAAACATTGAAGGGAGAGAGAAAATATTCAAGTTTAGGGGCCTTAGTTCCCTCAACCATCATCCTCTGAGAATAGAAGCTTCTAGTACATTTCACTTCCGCCATTAGGCAAACATGGCTTACTTGTGGGGGAGAGGAATGTGCACCTACCCTCATGGTTTTGTATCACGTTGATGATACCAGTTTGATTTGCAGCTAAATATATGTGAGTGGTGTATTCACCAAGCTCAATACATGATCAAGGAAGTTTGGCACCTCTGGTCTAAAAAGAATTCTATCAACTATATGCTAGCCAAATGGGAAAAAGATGAAAGCTTACTTTGAACTCATTTTTGACCAACAACAAAAGTCGTAAGAAGACCAATATGAACTTTACAATTCTTTGATAGTTTTTATTCTTTTAACTTTATGGATTTTCAAAGGTGAAGATTTGTAGGTTTCACAAGACACCACAAAGTGCCTTATGGAAGATTTGAATAAAAAATAAAAAAGGAAGTTTTATTGCTAGCTTTATACTCATTGTTGAAGAAACCTCAAGTGGAGGATTTTCACGTTGAAGACTTTTAAAAAACGTTTACAACAGTGACAAACTGCGTAATGGATCTTAATTGTGGTTAGGTTGGCCATGGGTTTAATAAAACAAATGCTTCAAGATATGGTTGGGCTTTACAAAATTGAATATTTCTAATTTCCATCTACTTTTCCATGCCAAAGCAAACATGCAAAAGAG
>SZWC01002868.1:144077-161232 GCA_023375785.1 Penium margaritaceum
GGGGGGGGGGGAGGGATGCGATGCGCTTGATAGCCACACACTTTCAGACAAGACAAATAATTCAGTAAAAATAGAAAGTTTCTAACCGGAGCGTCAGTTAACAGCCCTTAAAACTGGCAAGCATCTAACTTGGTTTTGGAAGGAGTGAGGATGTGGTCAAACACCAACATAGTACAACAGGGCGAGTTTTTGCTACACACTGCGAAAAACAAATTGAATCATGATAGTGTCTCACGCCTTGCTGTACGCCCAGTCCAACAAGACACGTTCAACCAACGACGGTGTACTCTCGCACAATCACGGATGCCAGCAAGATAGGTGGAGATAGTGGATGATAAACATAGCATAAGGTGGATGAAAGGCCTCGTAAAACATTTTCTTTTCTTGGACAGAGGCCGGTTGGACGAGGGGAGGGGGGTGTTGGATGAGCCAATTCAGCACAAAACAAGACCAGGCGGTGGGCCTGGACCCTAAAAATCACATGACGACGAAGGAGAATGTCTTTAGATAACCTCAAAAGGGCCAAATAGCTCGGATACCCGCACCGCACACACTATTCAGCTAGAGTACCCACGTGTTGAGTTTCTGGCACGACATACCCAGCTTCCAAAAAAAAGAAAGTGGATACCCACGAACATTATTTCTCCTCACGGCGTACCTGGACCTCGAAAATTAGCAACAGCATACGGGCATGCCGTTCATTTTTTTGAAAAAGTGGGTATGCCGTTCATTTTTGGTCGCATCAATTAAATCATGTACGGTTTACTCGGGAATCATGACGTCATCTTTGTAAAGAATTCCACAGGTTCGGTGCTTGGACTAGCGTCATTGAGTTTAAACATACTTTAATAGTAATGTATGATTTTCCTGTCATTTTGAAGGGGGGTAATCGTATTTTCGTAAGAATATGACATAGTGCCACGTACTTGTCGTCGGTGTTCCGTAGGAGGGTCGTGTTCGGCTCAGCGCGAATAATAATCTACTTTGTGTATGGGTACGCCGTTGAAAAAATTTCACCCTGTGGTATACCGTTCCTAAAACACCGGACTCGGGTATGCCGTTTTTATTTTTTCAGGCGCTGGTACGCGATGCCAAACTAAAAGTGGTCTAGGCGTGTCGTTCCAAAATGAGTAGGTGCGGGCACGACAGCTTAAAATTTGGACATGGTGGGTATCTAGTCGCTCTTTCCTAAAAAAAGTATCATATATGGAGGGAATGGTACAAGCCTGTTTTACTTGAGGGAATTGGTCGAGACAATAAATGTTTTTCTTAAGAGGAAACCGCGAACATCCATGTCTACAAGGATGAAAAAACATTTACCATCCCATGAGAGTTATTTAGATCTCTCTTTCTTTAAATAGCATGAAAGAAGATACAAAGAACTACAACTAATCTATGATGCATTCACCTACCTCCACATTATGGTATTTTATACGTTTTAACTGCATTTCATCCTTCTTCTTTAGAATTTATCCAGCAGATGGCACACAAATCTGGTTTAGTACTCTCTCTCGATACTACGTAACCCTGTGCACGCCTTGCGTGCGACATTGAACACTTGTTTTTGGTTACTATGACGGTTTATTAATGTAATAAATTTGGGATCACGTTACAATATATTTTTTGTGCCCAATGATACTCCAATTGAAGAAAACATACCTTTATACTAATATATTTTTCATCCACATCCAAATGTTCAAACCAATCATGTTAAAAAGCATAGTCAAAATTATCTCAAAGGTTTTACTCGTTTGTATTAACCATTCCAAAACGCCAGTAGAGAAATAAAGTTCCTTGAATTATTTGTCACGTTTTTACACGTGAAAAATTGAGAGAATCTTCACATGGTACACTAGTAATATATTTCAAGCGCTTTAAGTCTTGTAAAAATTGATTCCAATCATGCCAAAGGTATGGTGTGGCACTGTCCACGCTATGTCAATGTGGAAAGAAAACCAAATAACTGACTTGTTGAGACCAACCCTTTGTGTAAAAAAGATGGAAAAGGAAACCTTGTCTTGTTCCACAAAGCATCTTGAAACAACATGTGAATGCTCACAATTTTAGTCCAAGGATAGGAATGGCATGCAAGGATGGTGTAGTCAAACCACGCTTCACTGACGAAGAAGGTCATGGGGAAGCAATTAGACTCCCTTTGTAATGGACATGGTTCAAGTGAATTTCATCATGGGATTAATGTAAAATATGCTATTGGATTTTTTCTTGGTGGTGTCCAATTTAACAGTTGTTTTTCACATGTCTTTGATGATGGCCATACATTGTCCAGATGCCTAGGGTAAGGCTTTTGGAAATATGTTGTTGATTAGAGAAGGAGGGCGATACCAGGTCCATGTAATGAACTTCTATAAAAGAAACCGTTTAAGCAAAAAAAGACGGTTTTGACGAAACAAACACACTCCTCCACATATTTTGAAGATTTATTTCTTATATGATATTTTCACAAAAGGATGAGTCTGCTCCTAACTATCAAAGGAAATAATAACTTACAAAAACCTTATGCCAGAAAGCAAAACCATTCAGGTTTCCCAAATGATACAGTAGGATGTATTAAATGAAAGGATAAAGATTTTGGAACAATTATTTTTAGGATTACAACCCGTGACTCCCAAGTTTTTTGATAAAAAATAGTTGTTATTAAAGAGATCTCAAAGACCCATGCATAGGCGTCATTTAGTTCATACAAACCAAGAGGATTAATTTCTAGATATGTAATTGCACGCATGAACAATGCCGCACAAAGATGCAACCTTAAAACAAACCCTTAGAACAGACGATGTCCAAAAAACATAGAAATTAGGATGTGGAAGTAGGTGGTTGTTAAGAGGATGCATGGTAAATTGGTCAGAAGGACAGTCCCTGGAAAGGGGAAAATGGCAACACCAAAACTGCTTACTGAATACATACTACACTCAATGTGGAAAACATAATCTTATGCATCTCCTGGCAAAATTGCAAGACGTTGATTATGCACATCCCAAAACACATGGACCATGCCACAGATACACACATATAGTGGGTCTTGTTGTAGACAAAGCAAAAATTGTGAAGAACACAAAATATTGTACGTGTCTCATCTTGGAAAGATCCAAGGGATTATGCAATGAATATTGGATGTATGAAATGACCATATTACGAATCATCACACACATGTGTGGTTGTTTTAGTGTAAATTTGATGCTTGATGATGAAGAATGACAAGAGCTCACACACGTTTTGTACATGGTTTGTACCATGATGTACGTAATGATAAAACATTTGTGATGAAAGACAAACCAGAAAATATCAAACCAAAATGGGGCAACATAATTTATGTAAGCCAGATTGTAACATTAAAGATGCCCTATATTTTTTTGGGCCAAGTCTTTGAGGAGTGGAATTATGAAGAATGATTTTTTTCTTTAGTCTAGTTTTAATCTAACATGGAATTGGTCAAGATGATGGAATGAAAGCAAAGAGAACTGTCACAATTTCAGATCAATTATGTCCCTCTCTGTGGAATATGGACAAATTGGGATCATGTTCCTCAATGGAGTTTTCCATGTGGAAAATTACAATTAGGGTACATGTTAAAAAATATACCATATGATGACTTAGTTAACTTTTGTCATGGTTCTTCGCAGCCAAAATGAATGAGGGGACCATTTGCTTGATCTTCTTGAAAAATTATTGTGAACTCGTATGTTTTGGTTCCATTCTTAGTCAGAGAACAACCCATGGGCAAAAAATGTAGACAAAGTAAATGAATCTATTTTCTTAGTTCGTTACTAGGTATCGTAATGTTCAAAATTTTGGTCAATGGACACAGGGGTGTGGGTAATTTGTGATCACACGTGCTTTGAGATGTGATTTTGGGCTTCAAATATGGGAATCCCCCGAGATTCCCTTTCCATCCTCAAGGTTTACAATTGAGATGGACCTTTAAGTACTAAGAAAAATGAACATGAATATGCATGCTCAAGATGTGAAAGAAATAGAACACGGAATGATCATGAAAAATAATATATAAATTTAAATGGATGAATGGAAGATGAATGTAGATGGAGGAAATGGTAGAGAGTATTATGGAAAAAGAAGATGATAATGTTTTTTCTTAAATATCTTTGAATGGTCGATTTGATTTGAAAGAAGACAAGGGCATGTTTGTAAGAAATGTGGCTTGCAGACAAAATTTGTAATATCTAGTATATCTATGACCAAGGTCGTGATGAATTGAGTGTTAAAAAATTGTAAAACATTTACTAATAATTCAATAAGAAACGAAAAAGGGCTTAATCTTCACAACATTTCATCTTCTCCTAAGTGAACAATCGTTGTTTTGACAATAAGTCAGCATTGTGAGGGTAACTATCAAAGTTTGCAAGTATTCCTTTCATGAACTCTTCAAATGAAAACCCAGTGCTCATTTTAGAGATTTAAGCATGTTCTAATCCTAAACGTGTGAGGTATATCTCAAATAATTCTCTATTCTTTCCTTTGCAGATTGGTATCATGGATGGGTTGTCTAGCACATGTATGATTTTCCAATAATAAGATCACTAAGATCACTAAGGTATTACATGATGCAGCCTTTTGAATATTCTAGAAGGTATATAACATAACTAAAAGGACCATCACATCATACACGTGGTCGTTTAATGAAAACAGTTGGAATTCATTTGGCCCTTATTATGAGCCCAAACTGGAACTATAGCCTACAAAATTCACAATTTATCCTCGATTATTGTAGTTACCTTAATGGCACAATATTTATGATCAACTGCAATTTCTATATTTCTCTTAAAAAATTGTGATAGTAAATGATTGAACGTTGTCGATGAATAAAGCTCTGAATATTTCTATTTGATAACTGTTGAAAGGCATTTAGGTCTAAATACGTTTCTATTGGATTTATTACAATAATTGGTGAACCATAATCAGCGTTTTAATGCTCAATCATGCATGATAAGGGTTGTGATTTGTCGAATACAATCTGTTATTATTTTTTACAACATGGTATGGACGAGGCCATCAAGTTAGGATCTTGAGTATTAATGTAAATGTATTTTGTGGAACCGACTTTGCATGTATTGTTTTCTTCTTATCCCTAGAAACATGTCCGAAGAGCAATAGTTTTCTATTATTCAAAATCTATTCATGATTATTATAACTTTAAGGCTATATTTTAATTGACGTGAGTGGATATTTTCAACAACTTTTAGAGGAAATATTAGTGAGAAGAGATGAATAACCCACTGATATTAGTTCATTTTCCCTATCATGCATTTAATTAAATATTTATATCAACATAAAATCCTTACATTAGCACATATCCACTAATATAAGGGTTTTAATGCCTAAAACCGTGGTTCTAAATTTGTATACAATATGAATTATCAACACGAAACAAGAACGTTTGAACATTGACAATGTTTAATCAAATTGACAATGAATGTTGATGAATAATTTTTAATGAGTTTAGATAGTGACCATTTTCATCCACCACTAATATAATTCACGATGGAAAGAGCACATAAATGAAGAAAATATGAAGTCCTGTATGAATGGATGTCAACTTTTAAAAACCAAACCATGGGAAGAAGTAGGCAAAGTGAAATTAAAATTCAAAACCGTTGAGGGTGATAAAGGCAAAAAGATAAATGGACAAGTAGCAAATGGATGTACGTCTTGTTCAAGGAGTGCACGAGCGAGGCATGAAGCAATAACAGACGGCTTATGAGCATAGTGGAGAGAGTGAAAAAGGTATGTCACATAGACTTGTAGATATGAGGAAATAAAAACATGGAAAGAATAGAAAACATGATGTATGAGAAAACATTAAGCTAGTTTCGTCTTTGCTAGTCCTAAATGTGTAACGGGTCACCTAATTTAGGTTTTTTGTATAAGTATTTAATACTCAAGGTTCTAAGGTATTTTTCTTTAGTAACGTTCTTATAAAAGAACAAATAAGCACACATTATGTGGGAGGAGTAACCGAACAATGAAAAATAAAGATATAGTAATTTGGACACCCCCTGTAGTGTGACCTGATTATTATTTAAATGGTTCATTTACGAAACATTAAAACGGTTCATGACTTAGAAAAGGAGTCGTGCAATAGGGTTTTTCTGTGCTTTGGAGATAAAACTCTTACTTATTGTGTTATATGAGGCTCAAAATTGGGGGAAACCATGCTTAAGTGGTCACTTTCAACCTAGTCTTCGTGATACTCTGATAATGAATGTCAGTGTAAGAATCTAGTTAAATGTTAACAAAAATTCTTGAAATTGTGCAAACTATTTTCTATGATTTTTTATGAGTGTCTAGGCAACGGGTAAAAACATTAGTATTTCCTTCGTATTCCTTTACGTATTTCACCAAAATTTAGTGTTTTTTAGAGGGTAAGTGTTTTAAAAAATAGGATTTGCCCCTTTTTCCCCTCTTCTTCATATGCACAACGTACGTTGTGCTCTTTGGTTACTTTTGGGAAATGCATGACATGTTTCATGTTGTTTGCAAGTTCCCTATGAGCGCCTTGCTCATAGGACATGTCTGGCGCCCATTTTTATTTTACATTTGAAGCCCATATTGCACTTGAGATTACATTTAGTCACTTGAGAGGTGTTAAAACCACTCTGTTGTACAACCCAACACTTAATTTGGTCAAGTGTAGAGGCCAGGGAAACATTTCTAGAGATTCGATGGTTTTAGGCTTGTGAGATTTGTGGGATATTTCCCTCAGGTTCGTTATCATTCTTCTCCTCGTTTTGTCAAAATCTAGTGCGGGAGGTGGAATTGAGTAACATTTTCATTTCAAAGGTAACATTTGTGGTTTTTTTAATCCCAAAGATTGCTTCCTCTTCTTCCATGGCACTTTTTTTTCCGTTATCATGCAAGTGTCGACCTCTGTCCGGCTTCAGCTGTTAGACAAAATCATGAACAAGAAGGTTAGTAGAAACTACAACCTGAGTTGAGGTTCAACTGGACAATTGAAACTGTGCTAGATAGCTATTGAATCAGATAAAAAATAGTCCCAAACCAAAGAACGAGAACAGGATAGGAGGAGAGGGAGAGAACAAGAGAGAAAAAGTGAGAACGTGAGAGCAAGAGAGCGACTAAAGAGGATGAAGAAAAGAAAAACCATTGCGATAGGAGATCGTGAGAGAGAGAGAGAGAGAGAGAAAGAGAGAGAGAGAGAGAGAGAGAAGGAGAGAGAGAGAGGAGAGAGAGATAGAGAGAGAGAGAGAGAGAGAGAAAGAGAGAGAGAGAGAGAGAGAGAAGGAGAGAGAGAGAGGAGAGAGAGATAGAGAGAGAGAGAGAGAGAGAGCAAGAGAGCAAGAGGGCGATAGAGCAAGAGAGTGAGCAAAGAGAACGACAGAAAAAAAAATCGGAATAAGGGGAACGGCATCACGAAGGGCTTGTAATGATAAAACGGAGGAGGAGCAGACTGGCGAGGTTCAGGGAAGGGCCAATGGCCTATGAGTGTATTTTTCCAAGGCAAGACTTGAGCGCAAACCACATTATCTTATATATTTTAGAGAGGATGATAGACTTGATGTAATAAGATTTAAAGGGTAAGCAAAACTGAAGCAAGTGAATATAGAAAAGGGAGAATGTTGTTGTGTAAAGAATTGGAAGCATAATTGAGACAAAATGGGGCCACAATCAATGAGAGATATTGCATTTCACCCTTTTTGTGGCAAGCAATGGGTATCACATCCATTCTTGGATGTGTAAAACATGCTTTGTGCTTTCCATCACAAATTTTAGCATGGTTGCATCTTGTACATGTCAGACGACAAACCCACAAAGGACACATTGTAATTGGCATATAACGAGCATCACCAGGGCTAGGTTGGATTCTCAACACAATCGCAACACATCACATGTGCTGAGATAGGAGTTTTTTTAAACTATGTATGCTCCAACTATCCCAGAAGAAGGGGTTTGGAGAGTTCATGTTCATGGACAAGTAGGTGAGGTGTGTCTGACTTGAGTCTTTTATATCCCATGACAGAGGATCAACTCACCATTTGTATCAAGATTACATTCTGATGGAAGTTTCACTATCATATAGAGGAATTCCTTGTGTAGCATATGTTGAGGTCATAAAAACATTTTAGGGCGCCCACTTGTCTTTGACTTGTACTATACACCGATTTGATCAATCATAGCTCATTCCCATGCAAGAACCTTCCTCTCTACAGGGCTCAATGCCATAATTTAACAGATATTGCATGAGCGCTTAGCCCACATAGAATCATCTTCCCTGTGAGACCTCACCCAAGAACCTCTAGCCAATGGCTCTAATAATGCGATGAAAAAAATCAGCACATATCACATCTAGTTTTTTCTTGCATGAGTGAAAAAATGGCAAATCGTTTTCCAATCATGACCACATATCCATGGCACCCTTGCAGCTGGTTCACGTAAATATTTGGATTCGAGGCCATTAGTTCCCAACATCATTAGAAAGAAGGGGGAAGATATGTGTTCTTTCTGATCAATGACTACACATAGATAGGATCATGTTTCCTGTTGAAAGAGAAGGGGCATCTACCAGCTGCAATACGTAAATGGCTACCACGACAGCAATGTGAATGCAAACAGCCACTATCCATTCTGCCTAGAGATCGAGGGGGGCGTTTTCATGTCAATAGTTTGAAAATTTCTTCATAAGCCAAGGTATTCAAAATCAAATTTGAGCTCCATGCACACCTAAAATGAATGGAGTTGTAGAATGCTGGCATTGTGTGCAAAATGAAGTAGGTCAACCTATCATGATCACAGCATTTCCACAGAGTATGTGGGATGATGTAGTAAAGAATGTTGTCAGGGTAAGAAACCGCATCCCCTAGAGACTCTTACAGTTGACCTTTACTACATGGCAGTTATGGTTTAACTAGAAAGATGATCTTACATCTTCTGGAGTATGGGGTATTATTGTATGTTTTTGGCGGTCTCGAGATGATAGGACTAGAAAGCTTAATGGACCCGGATGTTGGGGCATCTTCATGGAGCGAAGAAGGGCATCAAAGGCATGGTGATGTCATGAAATTAAGATTGGAAAAATAGTTGAGTCACGTCACATGTAGTTTTCTGAGGAATGGGTTGCATCACATTTCTACACTACAAAGCAATGAGATGGAACGGCTCGACCCTCATCAACTCTATTTTATCCACATGTAGGCATTGGCGACATGACCATCATGCCAGATTTGTATATCTTCTTCAACCGATACATTACGCCATCCCACATACTCATTTGCATCCATCAGCAAATGTTATGCCTTGGACGAGAAAACATGTGGGAACACCGACATGTGAATCAGTAACATCAGCACCATAAGCACCATTAGCACCATCAGCACCATAAGCACCATCCACACCATCCTCATCATCAGCACCAATACCAACATCAGCACAATCAACACAGTTAGCATCATCACCATCCTCAGCTTTGAATTCATCCCAAAAGCTTGTCCACTCAACTCCATAGGCAGCAAGACCTTCTCCTTCTTCCTTCTTGCAAGCGCTGAGTGATCCACAACTTATGGGACCATTTATGAAAATGATGTTTTAACATGAACAAAAGGCAAGGGCGCCTAAGGTAGGTAAGATCCTTGGCACTCAAGGCGAAGGGTACCAGAGGGGAAGTAGAGTGAAAGTAGTAGAGAGGAAGTCGTAAAAGGGTATGTGTAATGTGGTCAAGAATGTACCCAGCATTTTACCACTGTGAAGGGTTACAATGAGTTGGCTAGAGGGGAATGTGGGTTCACTGGTTTAGGTCATACGACATCATCGTTTCTTCCTAAAATGTATAGACAAGCAATGCCATGTCAAGATGCATACTTATGGTACAAAGCCATTTAGGAGGAACTGATTGAGATTCACACATTTGATATGTGAAAGAATATAGACTTGTCATGTGGACGGAAAACACTTGGGGCAAAGTGGATTTTCGTGTATATCACAATGATGGTACTATTGACACAAAAAGGCATTTCTTTTAGGAAAAGGATATTCTCAAGTTCTTGGCATTAAATTTGTGGCTAGTTTTGCACCCATGGGCGAATACCCTAGTGGTCGTGGGTTTTTTTCAACAGGGGGAAGGTTTGATAAACAGATTAATTAGATTTATGTTAAGAATGTTCTTCTTCATGGAAAAATACAAATGGGGAGTATTATTCTACAGCCTACAGGATGGGATGATGGGAGTGGCAGGGTTTACTACTGGCTCTTTTTGGTTCCAAAAAGTCTCCACATTGTTGGAATGAGGAGTAAGTAGCTTACCTGATGAGGAGTAATGCGAACCCCTCACTTTCTATTCGAGGAGAAGGGAGATTGTTGGTAGTAGTTCTAATACATTTTTATGATATCCTCATCTTTTTTAAGTCCTGCACACAGGTCTCTTCGACAAAGGAGTTGCTGAACAAGTGATAAAAAATGAAGGAACTAGGAGAGGTCGGCACATTTCGAGGGATTGAGGTCAGGCGGAACAAATATGAAGGGTGGATTGGGATTTGTTAGCAATAATATGTGAAGACTCTGGCCAAAATTCATGCTTCTATCTTGGAGGGTGTTCGATTTGTGATAACGTGTATCACACCAGAGGGAATGAATGAGATTAGTGACGCAAATGACGTCACTCATGGTAGTTAGATTGATGCCCATCTTCATTGGTTGATTGTGTGCACATTTATGTATGTATCTGTCACCACTCGTCAAGACATCAAATCTACAGTAAGCCATTTCTCTCAATTCAGTAGCTCCCCATGAAGTCTTCACATGAGGTTGTTGGTTT
The DNA here is from genome assembly GCA_023375785.1 of Penium margaritaceum. NCBI lineage: Eukaryota > Viridiplantae > Streptophyta > Zygnematophyceae > Desmidiales > Peniaceae > Penium > Penium margaritaceum. The sequence goes on from SZWC01002868.1 coordinate 154,879, forward strand.
GTGTCCTTTGGTACACTGTGGACACAATGGCTATCGTTCTTCGACATCACTTTACACCTAATAGTCAACAGGTTGTTGGATTTTGGGAGAGCGAAAATGGACAGGATGTGGCAGGATTGCATATCAGGACGAAGTATGTCTTTAACATGGGAGGGCGCGTAGTCTCATGGTGAAGTAGAAATCAAGACTACATCACTAGAAGTTGAACAGAAGCAGATTATTTGGCACTAAGTGAAGTTGCAAAGGAGGTTCCATAATGGCCCATCTTCTTCCATGACCTACACATTGACATTTTGTAGGTTAACCTCATGTGTGATAACCAAAGCGTGGTATGATCGCTGAAAACCCTGTGTTTTGTTGTCGTGCAAAACACATCCATGTCGCACATCATAATGTGCGTGTTGAACTATACATCGAGAGTGTCTCGATTCATGGTGTCTGATCTCTTCATCAACGTACACAATTTTTGTCCAAAGACTTATCTTTGCCCATTTTCTATTCTCATGCACAAGTTGTACATATTGTATGGCTTTGAATGTGAAAAACGAGGTGTCAGAGGGTCTATTGGAATAGATAGGATTTGCCCCTTGTTTTCCTCTTCTTCATATGCACGACGTACTTTGTGCTCTTCGGCTAGATTTAGGACATATTTGACAAAGTGAATGTTGTTTACACGTGTAGCATGAGTGCCTCGCTCATGACTGTGACGGATTGTGGATCTTGAGGCACACTACTACTAAGGTGACTCCGACCCCATTATATATTTCTTCTCTATTGCTGCAAAGCTAAGAATGCAAGCTATCCTTGCTTCTTTAGCACTTGTGTTGTAACAATACCTGTATGAGTGGCTATGTGTATGTGTGTGAGTCATCATTTTCACTTCATGATTGACATAAATACCCACAGATGAATGGGATAGTCAAGGAGTTGAATTAAAGGATTTCTAGACTTTAGAATGACTTTATTATAGTTTTCATAGTATGTTTCCCAACATATAATACTCTTGGATGGGTTTTAGAGTTTGAAATATAGAAAAATATTGATGTTGTAAAGATTGAACTGGTTCTAGTAGATGGAAATACACTTCATGATGATGATGGAATTATTTTGGAGAGAATGATTTTTGGTCACAAAATGTCTAATGATGAGGAAGAGGATTATAAAATTCATTCCACCCTTCTACATTCATGTTTTAAATGAAAACAAATCTCCTCAAGGGAAGGAATAATCCCCAAGTATTCTGTCAATTTTTGTTGATTTTGATTTTTACGTTTGTGGAAAGAGGCATTGGGGAAGCTTAAAGAATCGATGTGAGTGGTAATGAAACAATTTCTTGAAGGAGTGGAGTCCATCTATGCTTTTTAGAAAGAGGAGACTCTTGTTGAGTCAAGACCTATTTCAGGATTGGTGATTGCCCGATCTTAGCGTAAGAGTGTGGTCTCATGCATTGAAGGTGGAAGGATCTTGAATTGCAAAAGGATATTATGTTGTAAGCAATGATGGAGGATGAGTCTATCTCATTACATAGAGAATTTCCACAATCCACAATATCCAGACATGTGTTTGAGGGTTGACACAAAGTGTGTTTTTTAATGTTTAGGCTGTTGGTAAAATGAGATCTTTTCATTTTTCTTGTTGATTAATTCTAAGGGTTATGGTCCATAAGGTAAGGACCTTTCTAATATCAGGAAAGATGATAATTTGTTGCATTTCATTATTTATTATGAGCTAGGTGGGAAGGAATACTCTATGTAATGGTAGCTTCTTATTTACAATTGTTTTGGATGGTTGAGGTATAATTTTATGTACATGGACCAACTCATGGAGGAGGTAAAAGGTATCTATCAATGAGTAATATTATTATGTCCAATTGATTTGTCTGGAAATTTGGGTAAAGACCAAATGTACTAATGTTTATTATCATTTCAGTGTTCAAGGGGGAAGAGAACTATGAATTCCTGAAAAGAGGGACAATAGTGGAGTGGTCGATGGGGAAAACTATGTACGAATGGTTGAGAAGATGGTAGTTCTCGTGATTTTTCTCATATTATTGAGCTTGGTGATTAATTTATTCCTTTATATCATGGGAAAAATGAACTCCTATAGAAGATGCAAAGGGTGATAACGGTTTACTATGCATAGAGGTAGAACCACGTGTGAAGACAATGAGGATGATGGCAATAAAAGGCAGTTAATATTGTCAGGTTACTACTGGTGGAAATGGAAATGGAATTGGTTTAGTGAATGGAGTTGAAAAACGTGTTCTAGATGAAATTGACATTTTAGAGCTTGTGAGATTCTTATGTGTCTCAGGTTCGTGGCAAGAAGAAATTTTGAGGCGAGGAGGGACTTTTTATTGATTAAAGTATGTGATATGTTTAAGGCATTAAGGATGGGTAGGAGAAGTGGGAGAAAGATGACTTGTAAAACATGGAATGTGGTAGTGAAGGAAATATTCCGTATACTTATTTTCAATGGATTCGACTATATGAAAAGAGAATCAAGATGGTAAAGTTGAAAAATCACTAAAAACTCCCTAAGAAAAGGTACAATTTTTCAATTATTATTGTATATCGTGAATAACTAGTAGGGATGTGCATTATTAAAATCATTTACATGTACAATTCAGCTTTATTCATGTTCAGATCGAGCATCAAACTCAAAGGATCAATTTGAGCTGGTTTGTCTCATATAATTTCTTTTGACGTTTGCTGAGGAATAGGATAAAAGACATGGTTGGGTCACAACTGTGTTAGAGGATCTCAATTTTGTTTATTTTCAAAAACTAGTGGCCCCAATTTCTCATGATTTCCCAAAATATATGGTTTATTAGTTTGATAACAATGGGATGAAGTTTTGGTACACAACAAGAATCCATCAATAGCAATAAGTTCCAATACGGTTGTTGTTATGGTGATCACTTTATTAATGATGTGGAGGTGATGACTATTTCATTGAAGCTATCATTCCCTTATAACTTGTGGTTTCTTTACATAAAAAAGTTTAAGTGGAATGTTTTAGAAGGGTCCCATGATTTTACCATCGAGCAATGGGTGAAGCAGTTCTGCTACACTGGAAAAATTCAACATATTTTGGAAAACACGGGAGCACATACAGAACATGTTCAAACGACTTCCTAACAACCTTAATATAAGAGTGAAATACTATCAAGGAAGGAAATAAATTGCATTGAACTGCATAATTTATTCATAATGATGTTGTGTTATGGAACTTCTAATAGAGAGAAGGAATTCAAGAATTGTTTTCTTACATGGTGTGCTTTGATAATTGATAACGTGCAAATGAACAATTAGTCAGTTTTTGCGGAATTACAAAGTTCAATTGATGTTTTGATAGTATAAATAGCATTTTCATTGTGAATGATGAACATAAGAAGTTGAAAGTCAGTTTTTATTATAACCTTCATTCATGTTGAAAAAATTAAAATGCTGAATAAATATACACAACTTTTGAGCAAACAATTTCATGAGAAATTTTTGTGAAAATGATGCGAATCTTATAAGACAAGGCTTTCATAAGAAAATGCAGAATTTCCCTAGATAACCATCTGGCATTTGTGTTTACTTCTATTTGCGCAAAAGCTACATCTTTTGTAATTGTTTTCACGTTGATAAGAAAGAAAGGTATAGAAACGGAAGAGGCCATTCACTGAAGGGACGATGGAAGAAATCAAAATTCAACATGAATTCGCAATATGGGTGCAAATATTTAATAAATATAAAGGCCAAATATTAGTGCCTGAGGATGAGAAATATAAATTACTTGGAGGAACCAAAGTGAACATTTAGGAAAAGGATGAGGAGGTTCAAGGATGGTGATTTGATAATGAGGTGTAAGTAAATTATGGATAAGATTTGGCACATAAAAAGGGAACAATTCTGAGAACAACATTTTGCGGTGTGGAACATTTACAGAATATTATTGATATGCAAGAACACTCTTCAAATCCATAAAATTTAAAATCTTTAAAATATTCATGTGCAAAAGAATGAGTATTGTGAAATGGGTTTTGATGGGTGCAAGCTTAGGCATGGCCCAATAAAGCCTCCTTAAATGGTGTTTAATCTTGGGTTTCGTTTCACTTAATGTTTTTTCACGACTTCACCTTATCATCAAAAGAAATACATGGGATAAAATTTGGAAGTTATAGGTATTTTGATGCATGGTTTCTTGGTGCAAGGTTTCTTGGTACAAGGTTTCTTGCTTCAAGTTTGTCTTTATGAAATGAAAAGGAGGTCTTGAATTGGGGGAAGGTAATAAAGATGAAAAAATATTTTCCCAACTAAATAATTCAATTGGACAGGAAAATAGTAGGTAGAATGTCATCCGCAGATGGAATGGCTGAAAATTAGGGAAGAATATGAAGATTAGTGTCAAGAAAAGTTTTTTGCACAAGAATGATGAAGTGTTTGATGGAAAATGAATGACCATGGATGGAAAAGTGGAAGCAATTTGTTGTGCTGAGGGAGAAATGTGGAGGTGAAAATGGAATTACATGACGAAATCTTGGGAAAAATAGGATAGCTAATGCATATGTAGGAAATGTGTGCTGCATATTTTCTCCCTCCCCTTATTTATCCCTTTCAATCTATTCCTTCATGTATCTTTTTTTTCTCTCCTTTGCACAAAACAATTATTTGAAATTGAAATAAACTCCTCAGGTAAGTAATAATATTTCTTTCCTTCATCCATAAGCATGTTGAAGAAGAGTGTAGTGCATGAAAATCATCCTCAAAAGACTACTACGGTACAAAGGAAGGGGATCTATCATGTGTATCCATCACATTAGGATTATACCCTACTGCCACATGAATTCGAACATAATTAATTATGTTTGAAAAACGAATTTAAGTATTCGTGTGCGCGGATGATGTTTTGAGTGGTGTTTTAACGTAATTTTATTGCTTTTTTCAGTTTGAAATCACTTGTGTGATGCCTAAAATATTTAAAACCACGAATTCATGTGGCAGTAGGGTGTTAGGAACGACACATGTTATTGGCAAAGGAGATAAATACAATAGATGTTCATGTATATGGCTATCATTTAACTATTCATTCCTTTCAATTTCTTTAGATTGATTAGATTTATAGTTTTTTGCTCTTGTTAAATTCTTTGTTTTAGATAACAGCTACTTGAAAAATTTCATCCAAGAATAATCCCTCCAAGGCCCTTGTATTTAATGCAATTTGCAGTAAGTTTTGTTTTTACTTGAAGTCAATCAGAGTAGATTAAGATTTTGTTGCAGAAAAAGGATCCTTTATTCTTAGGTTTTGCAGAGAGACCAAAGAAGCCTGAGAGAGTGTGGGAGGTTGAGAGAGCTTTGGGACACCAAAGAGGGCAACTTGACTCTATAATTGTGGCATGGGTGGCTTGAGTGGAGTCTGGCGCATTGTATTCATATTGTTAGGGAAATGAGAAGGAAGGAGGTGCAAGAAGGCATTTGTTGAACTCCACTGGAAATAATGGGAGTGAGCTTCAATACAAGTGTTCTACACAAGAAGGGAGAAAAATATTGGTGGATTAATGAGGTGAGGGGGAGGATGTATGTTTGTTACAACATGACTGTATGAAATTCATAATTTTCTAATTTTTATTACATTATTCAAGAAAATTACTAAAATTTGGGATGAATCGGAATTTTTATCCTAGAAAAATACATATTTTGGAGATTGTAGGTCAATGAGGTGCGTGTGACAAAAGTAATTTTTTCTCTTGGATAGAAAGTTGAAAAGACTTGTAGGCAGGCTCTGTTGAAGTTGTGCTTCATCATCTATGGGGTCTGGATGCGATCAAGTTGGCTTTGAGTTTCCTTTGTCTGGATGGGCTGTGCTGTTTTGGAGAAAGAGTTGAAAGAATTTGGATCTAGTGCAGTCCTAGAGTTTTCTTTCACAAACAGTGTCTTTCCTCTGCGTTTGGAACTGAGCTTTTGCAGAAACCTCCCCAGGATATTCTGGCGGGGGTTGACCACTACCGAGGCGACTTTTGATGTAGGCCCCGAAATAGCCTTGGCCATGCAAAGACATGCGTTTTGACGCGCACTGAAATCGGTCGGGCCGTTCGCTGATGTCCGATGAAACAGATCGCGACGGTTTGGCCCATTGGAAATCTACGTGTGTGCGACAGCGAAAGATTCGAAAACTGCTTGTGCTAGCATGATCGTGTGTTGCTCTGTACCACTGTCCACTGCTATCGACATGCCAGGATGCAATAGTAAACATACTCGTGTGTAGTGCTTGTACAGTAGTTTTGCGTGGCAAGACGGAGACACAGGGCGGGGGGGAAGGGGGGTTGGAGGGTTGGAGGGTTGTGGGGGGGGGGGGGGGGGGGGGGGG
>SZWC01002868.1:174599-214142 GCA_023375785.1 Penium margaritaceum
GGGGAGGTCCAGTTGGGATCCCATTCTGGCGGAGTTGAAGTACACTAAAATGTTTGTGTACAGCCTTATAGCTGGTTACGTAGATGAAGAGAGAGACGTGGGATGCTTGAAATTGACGGTTTCTAAGTACTTAATATAGATGTACACAAGTATGTTTTTTTCTGTCTACCAGATACACTCCCAACAACACTCCCACAATACACTCGTCCACTTTGAGAGGGAGAGGTCCTTGTATCCAGATCCCCTCCAGCAATTAAAAGTGTATTAGGGTGGTGTATTGGAGAGTGTAGCTGGGGGAGCCTTCTTTTTTTTAACTAGTGTATTCAGAGGGAGGTACAGACCTGCCATTACACCAGTCCACAAAAAAGCGTTTCCCCCCAATACACTCCCCAGTACACTTCCCCAATACACGAGGGGATTTGCGGGGGGGAAGGGGGGTCCAGTTGGGATCCCATTGTGGCAGAGTTGAAGTATACTAAACTCTTTGTGTACTGCCTTATAGCTGGTTACGTAGACAAAGAGAGAGACGTCGGATGCTTGAAACCAACAGTTTATGTGTACGTAACATAGATGTACACAAGTCTGTTTTTTTTTCTATCTACCAGATACACTCCTAGCTACACTCCCGTAATACACTAGTCCACTTCACAGGGGTGGGAGAGAGGTTCCTTGTATCCAGATCTCCCCTCCCCAGTAGTTGAAAGTGTATTGGCATGGTGTATTGTAGAGTGTAGCTGGGAGAGCCTTCTTTCTTTTTTAAACAAGAGTATTTGGAGGGATGTGTGGACCTACAGTTACACAAGTCCAAAAAAACACTTATTTCCCCCAATACACTCCCCACGACAATTCCCCATTACACTAAGGGGTTTTGTGGGGGGGGGGGGGGGGGGGGGGGGGGGGGGGAGGGGGAAGGTCCACTTGGGATCCCATTGTGGCGGAGTCGAAGTACACTCAACTATTTGTGGACAGCCTTATAGCTGGTTACATAGACAAAGAGAGAGCCGCTGGATGCTTGAAACCGACGATTTATGAGTACTTAATGTAGATGCACACAAGTCTGCTTTTTTTCTGTCTACGAGTTACACTCCTAGCTACACTCCTGCAAGACACACGTCCACATCGTAGGGAGGAGGGGTCCTTGTATCCAGATCCCTCCTCAGCAGTTAAAAGTGCATTGGGGTGGTGTATTGGAGAGCGTAGCTGAGGGAGCCTTCTTATAAAAACCAGTGTATTCGGAGGGAGGTGCGGACCTGCCGTTACACAAGTCCGAAAAAAACCTTGTCCTCCCAATTCACTCCCCAATACACGAGGGGGTTTTGCCCGGGGGGGGGGTCTTCAAGCAAATGGCGACCCTAACCCTATCTGAAAATTTCCCTAAGTCGTCATAGGGATGTTTATCAAAGGAAAAAAGGAATTTAGGACCACACGCTCCATGTAAGAGGAATACGATAGACAAAACAACCAAAACATGATTCAATGGATATATGTAGGCTTCCTAAGAAAAATTACAATGCATGAAAATCCCTTCTGAACCACACAAATACAATGCAAAAACATGGACAAAACATTTTGACTTCCACTAAAGACCTAGTGTTAGAAGAAGTGAACATCGCGATGTAAGCTTCTGGGAATTCTACAGAAACAGGTTGCACTATACACAGGTATCATGGTGTACTAAAAAAGGATGATTAACCATAACTCCCCATTGTATTCTATGTGAAAACCTGTGTGAAATTTGACCCAAGAACTGAGTCATTTGATGCAAGGAGGAGAAGTATACGGTCATACAAAGGTGGGAGGCGCACTTCCAGAAAACAAGAGACGGATCGGGTCGACCCCAACACGGCTGGGCAACTTTCTCGCCCACTTCAACCAAAGCACCTCTGGATGGATGCTTAGCCAATGAGTCAAGGTTCATTAGGGTCCATGGGCGCTTTGGGATGGCGTCAGGAGCTGCATTTGCAAGCAAGGGCGCTTCGGGCGGCCGTGACCCCCGCTGGCAGTGCTACCAGTGGTAGTCACGTGTGGAGCACTTAAACAGCCATAACTTAGCCGTTTCTCTACGGATTGAGGCATTGTTTTGTGCGTTGACAAGCTCCTAATGCGTACAACATGATGAATATGTTATTTATGTGATTAAACTGCAGGTGAGGGCTTTGCGGTGTCGAGGGACTCTCGGCTCACTCATAGGGGCTGGTACATACTGAAGCATAGGGTTGTTCTAGGCATGCCAATCTTATCCACAGACTTTTTACATTACCTTGTACTGATCTATCAAGTCTAAAATATTCATTCCTTGCCCAACACTCCTTATTTTCCAAGAATTACCTCGCACACTTCCATTCAATCCTACATGTTTCCGCAGTGCACGTTGGTGCAAACGCCGCAAGGAGAGTCTCACGGCAAGAACCTTGGTCACTAGCTGTAGTCTTCCTCCTAGGAGAGGGTAGCGTGGTATCTCAAGGGCTAGCTAGACACAGCAAGGGGTCGAGGGTGGGAGATTCATCCCAAGGGCTCGGCGTGTGACCATCATGCCAGGCGCCCCTCGGCTCGCATTTGGTATCAGAGTGCCTGGACGTTCGCTCGACTTTGCGCGAGCCCAAGGGAGGCAGCGAATGTGCCACAACTGCGTTTGGCCAGAATTTTTTTCATCACAAGCAGAAGCATGGCAGCCGCAGCATATGACCAGGCTTTCCTCATGGAGGAAATCCGACGTGCTCTTGACGAGTTGCATCAAGAGAATCAGCGTGTGGAAGTTGAGACGAGGTACGTCAGCCAAGGGAGTTGTGCGTTGGGTGGTGTCGCATTGGCATGCGCACCTGCCTTTCGACGGCCCAAGTCGAAGGAGCCGGAGTTCTACCGGCAAGGGGAGTTCACGGGAGTGGCTCTTCAGGGTGAACGAGTACTTCACGGCATTGGGCATTGCCATGGGAGAAGATGCCACGAGACTGGAGTATGCACCTACGCTGTTCCGGGGAATGGCCCTACAGTGGTGGTCAGCATTGTACCGGCGGGACGCTGCTGGGTTGCCGGACTGGCTGGGAGCCGGGCAACATCTTCAGCCATTACCGAGTCTACTTCTAGAGTGTGAAGTACAGCTCGGCATGCAGGCGTTGACGGAGAAACCAGAGACTTGGGAGCAGTTTGAGATGATCCCCATGCGCATTTCGATCTCCTTAACGGTAGCAAGGTCGCACATGACAAAGTTAAACACGTCAAGCAAGGCAGATCGGTCCAGGACTAAACCACATGCTTCATGGCTTTGGCGGCACCGATTGACGACCTCTCGGACGCGGAGGCATACGACCGCTAACATGACTGCCTGAAGCCGCACGTCCAACGTGAACTCGCACTGCTCGAGTTGCGGACCTTTGCGGAGCTGGTTTCGGCGGCGGAGCGCATCAACGCGGTAAGCTACAATGCGCGCCAGACCAGCTACGCAACACAACCACGGGTGGAGCAGGCGGGTCAGGCTGTGCCCATGGAAGTGGATGCAATCCAAGCTGGGCAGCGGGACGCGGGTGGACAACAAGGACCGAGAGGCAAGTGCTGGACTTGTGCTGAGGAGGGCATCGCAAGCGGGACTGCCCCAAGGGCAAGGCACAGTAGGGAAACAGACAGTAGCAATGAAGACGGGATGACCTACTGCTGCAATTCTTTCATCCATGAGGAATAGTACCAGCCCTAAAAGACTTTGGCCAATTACGGAGTTGCCTCGAGTGTTGTTGCGGAATGAAGGTGAGATCCGGTAGTTTCCAAGGATCATCCTGGAGCTGGTTCTTGAGATTCCGTAGGGGAGTTCCAAGGGTCGAAGGAAGGTATGTAGTTTGCTGGACGGTGGCGTGAGGCATAGCTTCTTAAACGACAGGTTGGTGACAAGGTTGGAGCTTGCACAGAAGCCAGGGATGTCGGCCACGGCGCGACACGTGTCCGGAGTGGTGGAGTGCGTCAGACCTCTCGTTAAGAACAAGGTTGACATGGGTGAGTTGGTGTGTGACATGGAGTTCCATACTGGCCCTATGGATGATTACGGCTGCTTGATCAGCCGGGATTGGTTGCACGCCTGGAACCCGGAGGTGGATTGGAGGTGCAACTGGGTGGTCGTGAAGGCGGCGGAAAAAATCTCACTTTGCCATTGTGGTGGCATGAGGGGAAGGAGTCAGATGTGGCGGAAGCAAGGAAGCAACTACACGTCAACAACTTGCACCAGTTGAAGCAGTGTGAGCGCAAGGGTGACCAGGTTTTCTTGGCTTGGGTGCGTCCACAAAAAGGAGCAAAGCAGTAGATTGTAGCAGTTGAAGAAGCAGAGGGGCAGCCGGTGGAAGGCGGATGAGCTCTAGAATTACCTCCCGGAGTTGGGAAGGTGCTCAAGGATTTTGGGGACATTTTTCCAGAGGGGTTCCCGCCGTGATGCAACATCGAACACAAGATCGAGATGGTGCTAGGGTCGTCACCAACAGTGCGTTCTTACAACCGCATGAGCGACGAGGAGCTTGTGGAACTCAAGAAGCAGTTGGGGGAGTTGGTGGAACAGGGATTCATTAGGTCGTCGGTGTCTCCATACGCGCCGTTGGTGTTGTTCATCAAGAAAAAATCAGGAGAGCTGTGGATGTGCATGGACTACTGGGTGCTCAACAACATCATGGTGAAGAATCGATACCCGTTTCCACGGGCCGAGGAATTGTTCGACCAGCTACGAGACGCACACGTCTTCACCAAACTGGACTGTAGGTGAACGTATGACCAAATCTGCATTGCGGAGAAGGATTTGGAAAAGACCGTATTTCGGACGCACTACAGACACTTCGAGTATCTCGTGATGCCTTTTGGGCAAACGAATGCTCCTGCTACGTTCATGGCACTGAAAAACCATAGAAATGTCTCGAAAAATATCAATGTTTGGCCAACTTCTCGATGGTTCTAGACTTTAAAAGAGAAGGGCCTTGATATTCTATAAGCCCCCAAAGGTCTGGGTGAAGCTTCTCAAATCAGCCACTCACGGCGCGGCCTCACACGTGCCGCTCGGCTCGAGAACTGAGGACCCGACATATGCTTGAGGACCCGACCTCATTCTCATTCTTGGCATTGTAAGCATGTGTTTGACTCACTCAACGCTTTTCATCGAAGTACACTTACAGCTTAACAAATATTCTCCATTTGTCCCCAATCCTTGAATTGTCCTTTTTCGTACACCTCATCCCTGTGAACCACCTACGTTCGGCTCAGAGGAACACTCGGTATCAGAGTGCAGCGGTGCTTGAGGGGTAATTGACACAGAAACTACTTGGCAACAACCTTGCACAAGTCCACAACGCATCTCCACCATTCGAAAGATCACAGAATTTGCAAAAATGGTGAATAGATTGAGGGCACCTAGCGACGAGCAGAAGTCCTTGGCGATTACTCCGGTGATGGAGGATCAGCAGCACATGAACAACAACGCTCTTCAGGAAAACCAGGGGGCAATTGCAACTTTTGCGGTGAATGGTGCAGTACCAACCAACCCGACAGCCAATCCGGTGACGGACCCCTTGGGCTCGGCAGCGCTGCAGCCTACTGGGATGACACCAGGCACGATGGGAGGCACCGGATGACAAGCACATATCAACAAAGATCGGTACTAGAAGTAGTCGGGACTCGAGAGCCTCAATACCCATCTGCTCAAACAGCTCAACGAAGGGATGGAGGAGCTTCGGGTGTCTCGTGTGCACAAAGCAGTGCTCATAGAGAGAAATGGGCAACTCTCAGATTTGACCGGAACTTCCTCAGTGGTTCGACCCCACAAACTCCAAGGGACTGACTGTCACGATGTGGCTGACGAGTTTGGAGGTGTACTTCATCGTTGCCGGGGTTAACAGCTAAACAAATCATATTGACCTTGCGGTCTCGACTTTTTATGGCACCGCTGTGAGTTGGTGGTCCAATCTAAAGGCCATCCAACGGCAACAGGAGACCAGTGGAGCTGGACTTACGGCTCATGCGACCGCTCGCACATCATCAACCATAGGTGTACAACCTCTCAAGCAGATGAATTCTACGTGGTACAACTCTCTCAGTCCACCAGAAACATGGAGCGACTTTGAACGTGCTAACCTCGCTCGCTTTGGGAATCTGCACGAGAAATATGATGTATGGTACAGGCTCCAACGCCTGCATCAGCAGTCCAGCGTGGCGGAGTATGCTCATTGTTTCTGTGAGATCATCACCGGCAATAACCTCGTCCCTGGTGAACTGTTTTTTTACTACAACAGCCTCAACCGCGACGTTTGGCAAGCAATCACCATCTTCAGTATCTAGGAAAACCTCCAGCAAATGATCACAATAGCCGACCGCATCGACAGTGCCAACTACAATGCTCGGATGCAGGAATCAAATGGCTTTTGACGACAAAACCACAATTATTATCATGGTAGAGGAAACTCCCAATCGGCAGAAACCTCGTCCCCGATGGAGATTGTCGTCATCAGTCAACGTGACCAACGCTTTGCTTGACTTGCGGGAAACTGGGCCGTATCTCGTGTGACTGTCGAAAGCGGCAACAACAAGCCAAAAAAGGGGGGAAGTCACAGAAAAGAGTGAGAAGTTGGGAAACGGCAAAGGACAGGAGTGGAAGGTGAGGCTCCTTTCCGGTCGGAAATTCTGCGTCAACCGATCGCCCATGTGAGCGGCTCACATAACCGAAGACAATGGTTCTTAAGATCACAAAAATCGACGAGACGTACGAGTACAACCAACTGGCAATATTGCCACAGGTACAACTGAGGGATTGTAAGATTCATGGAACGGTACCGGCACTACAGGATAGAGGAGCTTCTCACGGTTTTGTCAGCAACGACATTGTTTGGAATCTGGATTGCAAACCAGACCGGGGGTGTTTAGAGGAAAAATCATGAACAGAAGATTACAAATCCATCGACTTCGTGAACTAATCAGAATGCAAAGCAGAGATCTGCACGGCATTGGGGTCTGAAGGACTTGCCCAATGAGCAACTATAAAATTATCCTCGGGCAAGATTTCTTGTACCAGCACAATCTGTAGGTTTATTGGAGTAGCGGATCAGTCTACATCAGCATTATTGGAAAAAGACAAAATCTGCCTTTGGTCAAGCGACCCACAATGCAACGAAGGTTGCGGGAAGAAGCACAGGTAGAAAAAGTAAAGGAGGTTGCGACAGCCACAAGACGCCATCTAATATTTTTGGATGTGGCCAAAAGATATCTGAAACACTGATTCCATGCGTGGTTAGTCCACGTGGAAGCAGGGGAAGCAGAAGAAATTGCAGCTGCTGAGGCGACACCAACGGCCTCGACACCTCAGAAATTTGTAGCAGTACCGAAGTAGTTTGTGTTATGGGAGCCGTCTTTCAAGGTGGTGATTACGTCATCATGCTGACATCAGATGCATGCTTTGATGCTCCCATTATCATTTATGCCCAATCACCCGAAATCAATACACTTGCCAATGTGTGTGTAATAGAAAAACATAAGGTGAGGATCCTTCCAGGAAAGAAACCTAGAAAATGGACAATAGGAAGTTACTTGTTAGAGTCAAGTTCATACACATTCATGTGTACATCAACAACTGAATTTCCATGATCTTTCTTCACAACAGGGTTCATTGTCATAACTAATTTCATAAAACTACTTAATCATGTCCTTGCTTGAAATGAGATATACATTGTACACATCGTACATTTTGTGGTATTTTTGTAGCATTGAATCCGTACCTATATTGTACTTAATTCTGCACATGCGTAATGTGGTAGGTTAACGTGTGTGTGGGACAGTCCGACACTCAATGGGCTGGTCAATATTCCATCTGTTGACTTTTGCTCGTGTCATCAACGTGGTACTACTAGAGTCTGCGCCCCCCCCCCCCCTCCCCCGTCCCTCCACTCAAAAGTGTATTAGGGTGGTGTATTGGAGAGTGTATCTTGAGAAGCCTTCTTTTTTTATAATTTTGTCTTCAGATGGATATGCACACATGCTTATACACAAGTCCAAAAAAACCTCTTCCCCCCAATACAATCCCCAATACACTTCCTCAATACACTAGGGGGGTTTGTGAGGGGGAGGGAGGTCCAGTTGGGATCCCATTATGGCGGAGTCGAAGTACACTAACCTGTTTTTGTATAGCCTTATAGCTGGTTACGTAGACAAAGAGAGAGATTTCGGATGCTTGTAATCGATGGCTTACAAGTAATTAATGTAGATGTACACAAGTCTGTCTACCAGATACACTCCCAGCTACACTCCCACAACACACTCATTCACTTCGGGGGGGGGGAGGGGGGGGGTCCTTGTATCCAGATCCCCCCCCTCCCCTCCCAGCAGTTAAAAGTGTATTGGGGTGGTGTATTGGAGAGTGTAGCTGGGGGAAACTTCTTTTTTAAGCTAGTGTATTCGGAGGAAGGTGCGGACCTGCCGTTACACAAGTCGGAAAAAACCTCGTCCTCCCAATGCACTCCCCAATACACTTCTCCAATACACTGGGGGGTTTGCGGGGGGAGGGGGGGGAGGGGGGGGGGGGGGGAGGGGGAGGGGGAGGTCCAGTTGGGATCCCATTCTGGCGGAGTTGAAGTACACTAAAATGTTTGTGTACAGCCTTATAGCTGGTTACGTAGATGAAGAGAGAGACGTCGGATGCTTGAAATTGACGGTTTCTAAGTACTTAATGTAGATGTACACAAGTATGTTTTTTTTTGTCTACCAGATACACTCCCAGCAACACTCCCACAATACACTCGTCCACTTTGAGAGGGAGAGGTCCTTGTATCCAGATGCCCTCCAGCAGTTAAAAGTGTATTAGGGTGGTGTATTGGAGAGTGTAGCTGGGGGAGCCTTCTTTTTTTAGCTAGTGTATTCAGAGGGAGGTACAGACCTGCCGTTACACCAGTCCGCAAAAAAGCGTGTCCTCCCAATACACTCCCCAGTACACTTCCCCAATCCACGAGGGGATTTGCGGGGGGGAAGGGGGGTCCAGTTGGGATCCCATTGTGGCAGAGTTGAAGTATAGTAAACTCTTTGTGTACTGCCTTATAGCTGGTTACGTAGACAAAGAGAGAGACGTCGGTTGCTTGAAACCAACAGTTCATGTGTACGTAACATAGATGTACACAGGTCTGTTTTTTTTTTCTATCTACCAGATACACTCCTAGCTACACTCCCGTAATACACTAGTCCACTTCACAGGGGTGGGAGAGAGGTTCCTTGTATCCAGATCTCCCCTCCCCAGTAGTTGAAAGTGTATTGGCATGGCGTATTGGAGAGTGTAGCTGGGAGAGCCTTCTTTTTTTAACAAGAGTTATTGGAGGGATGTGTGGACCTGCAGTTACACAAGTCCAAAAAAACACTTCTTTCCCCCAATACACTCCCCAAGACAATTCCCCATTACACTAAGGGCTTTTGTGGGGGGGTGGGGGGGGAGGGGGAAGGTCCACTTGGGATCCCATTGTGGCGGGGTCAAAGTACACTCAACTATTTATGTACAGCCTTACAACTAGTTACATAGACACAGAGAGAGACGTTGGATGCTTGAAACCGACGATTTATGAGTAGTTAATGTAGATGTACACAAGTCTGCTTTTTTTCTGTCTACGAGATACACTCCTAGCTACACTCCTGCAAGACACACATCCACATCGTAGGGGGGAGGGGTCCTTGTATCCAGATCCCTCCCCCAGCAGTTAAAAGTGCATTGGGGTGGTGTATCAGAGAGCGCAGCTGAGGGAGCCTTCTTATTAAAACTAGTGTATTCGGAGGGAGGTGCGGACCTGCCGTTACACAAGTCCGAAAAAAATGTTGTCCTCCCAATTCACTCCCCAATACACGAGGGGATTTTGCCCGGGGGGGGGGGGGGGGGGGGGGGGAGGGGGCATCTTCAAGCAAATGGCGACCCTAACCCTATCTGAAAATTTCCCTAAGTCGTCATATGGACGTTTATCAAAGGAACAAAGGCATTTAGGACCACACGCTCTATGTAAGAGGAATACGATAGACAAAACAACCGAAACATGATTCAATGGATATATGTAGGCTTCCTAAGAAAAATTACAAGGCATGAAAATCCCTTCTGAACCACACAAATACAATGCAAAAACATGGATAGAACATTTTGACTTCCACTAAAGACCTGGTGTTAAAAGAAGTTGACATCTCGATGCAAGCTTTTGGGAACTCTACATAAACAGGTTCCATTGTACACAGGTATCATGGTGTATTAAAAGAGGATGATTAACCATAACTCCCCATTGTATTCTATGTGAAAACCTGTGTGAAAATTGACCCAAGAACTGGATCATTTGATGCAAGGACGAGAAATATACGGCCATGAAAAGGTGGGAGGCGCACTTCCACAAAACAAGAGATGGACCGGGTCGACCCCAAGCACGGTTGGGCAACTTTCTCGCCCACTGCAACCAAAGCACCTCTGGATGGATGCTTAGCCAATGAGGCAAGGTTCATTAGGGTCCATGGGCGCTTCAGGATGGCGGCAGGAGCTGCATTTGCAAGCAAGGGCGCTTCGGGCGGCCGTGACCCCCGCTAACGGTGCTACCAGCGGTAGTCACACGTGGAGCACTTAAATAGCCATAACTCAGCCGTTTCTCTTAGGATTGAGGCATTATTTTGTCCGTTGGCAAGCTCCTAACGCGTACAACATGATGAATATGTTATTTATGTGATTACACTACAGGAGAGGGCTTCGGGGTGTCGAGGGGCTCTCGGCTCGCTCATAGGGGTTGGTACATACTGAAGCATAGAGTTGTTGTAGGCATGCCAATCTTACCCACAGACTTTTTACATTATCTTGTACTGATCTATCAAGTCTAAAAGATTCATTCCTTTCCCAACGCTCATTATTTTCCAAGCATTACCTCGCACACTTCCATTCAATCCTACATGTTTTCCGCAGTGCACCTTGGTGCAAACGCCGCCGGGAGAGTCTCACGGCAGGAACCTCGGTCACTAGCTGCGGTCTTGCTCCTAGGAGAGGGTAGCGTGGCATCTCAAGGGCTAGCTAGATACAGCAAGGGGTCGAGGGTGGGAGGTTCATCCCAAGGGCTCGGCGTGTGACCATCATGCCAGGCGCCCCTTGGTTTACATGTTGAAACTTTACATAACAGGATCTTTAGGAATCTTTAGATACAGTCTTCAGATTGATCTGCAATTCCATGCTTTGCTGAATTGTTGGTGATGATCTCTCAGACACGTGTCACCACTCATACACACACAGGCACTCTTGCCTTAGTAATGTCATTGACTGTGCGATTCAAGAGTATGGACTGAAGGCACAGTTACACAACTCGTCTCACAAGCTTTCCAACAGTACCAAGCTTGTTCAAAATGATCTTACACAGACGAAGTAATGACAATCACAAACCTACGGCTACTCATCTGTCTATACTAGCTAGCTGCAGAAAAAGTACAAGTGCTTACGTAGTCCGATATCCTGTGTCTTCGAGTTCTCAGTCATAGCATCACCCGGACACTGCTCGATGACCTCCGATCATCGGCAGACCGAGGTTGGCGGATTCCCAGCGCCCTCGGTACGATCCACGGACGAGATCGCCCGGATCTGCGGTAGCTTCCCGTGGCCGTTGATCTTTCTCGGGCGTTTGTCTCGAGAGGACCGGATGGTCACAACTCTCAATTCGGCAATGGCTCCGATCATTCCACTTCCCTCGCAATGATTAGTGATCACAAGATCCATCTGTAGAAAGGGCAATATATTCCTCGTGCTCCAGTCCCCTGCCACGTCAACAGACTCGAAGTCGAGAGGAGCTCACGCTCACACTCTCGCTTAGTCTGCCAGGCCACACACCCTGTTTGTCCAAATCCTGTCAGAATATAGAGCTTCCAGTACCATAGTCCAGTCAGCTCTCCGGAGCTCCAATAGGATGAGTAGAGTGGGTAGGGCTGCGGATGGATGGATCAGTGGGACGCCTAAAGAGGCCTGCCCACAGCCATACCATACCCCGCCATGTAGGATAGACAGGAGGGTTGAGATAGAGAGGGCGAATCTCTCTCTCGGCCCTCTTGTTTCCTTTTTTGTTGTTGTTGTGCCGAGCTCAGTAAATCGTTGGATGGAGGCGATCTGACAGCTGTCCTTTTTTCAAAATTCCCCCCTTTGTCAATCCATCGCCGATGAGGTTGGAGCCGACAAGTGGAAAAAAGGAAGAATCCCCCCCATGAGAGCAGAGCCAGAAAATGGGGGCGAAAGAATGCAGGGCGAGGCACGGGAACGCCCTGTGAAAGAATCCCCCCCCCAGGCCAACCGAGCCTCGACAAAGAAAAAAAAGTAGGAAGAGTCCAGAACACCAGGAGGAACAAGACGCAGGGTGTATAGTGGGGCGGTGGAAGTTTTTAGACCGGGCGAAGCCCCGACGGCTGGGGAAAGACCGGACCCAGCAGCACACCTTGCCCGGACTCGGGGGAGATGGCCACCTCTCGCTCATCCGGCCCAAATGGTGGGCTAACAGCGGCAGCCCACCCACTGGGGTCTGAAGACAGAGGAAAGGCCGGACAGTATCTAAGTGGAGCAGATTTGCAGTTGCGAGCGACGTGCCCCTCCCCGAACAGGCCAATGGGTGAGGACGTTGGTGTTTTGCGAGGACCGAGGCGCAGGAGGAGAAGCAAAAGAGCACGCAGATGCGAGGAGAAAGATGGAGAGGGAGAGGGATTGTGCAGAGGAGGCAGAGGGGTTGAAGTCCCCACGTCCGTCCCAACGCCTCATATGGGGGGGACGGAAGAGGGGAACAACCAGCAGCGGCAGGCAGGAGAGCGCATGAGAAGAGGACGCAGAGAGGAAGTGAGCAGAAGCAAGAGAGTCGGGGGGAGCGGTCGCACGCGACCCGCGTCCGTGCCAACGCCTCATGTGGGGGGCACGGAAACGGGAAGCCACGACGGCTCCACCGATGACCATCTCCGTCCGTCCCAATGCCTCATATGGGGGGGACGGAAGGAGAGGGCCTGGAGTAAGCGACAGCAGACGAAGAGCTGAGAAGAAGCAGGGCCGAGAGAGATCAGGAAGAGGAGATGAGGCCCATGCGAGTGTAGAGATGAGCGTCGCGGTCGGTAGAGAGAGCTTTGGTGAAGATGTCAGCAGTTTGATCAGCAGTGGGGAGGTAGTGCATGACGACCTCGCCTTCTGCGACTGCGTCACGGACGTAGTGATACTGCCGACGGACGTGCTTGGTTTGATCATGGAGAACCGGATCTTTGGAGAGAGCGATGGCTCCTTCGTTGTCATAGTGAATGGGCATGGGTTCAACTTGGTCAAACCCCAGCTCACTCAGAAGCATGCAAAGCCAGACCGCCTCTCTTGTGCATTCACTCTAAACGATGTATTCAGCTTCGGTAGAGGAGAGAGCGACCACGGACTGCTTCTTATTGCGCCAGCTGACTGGTCCACCATTGAGAAGGAAAACATACCCAGAGGTGGAGCGACGTGTGGTTTGATCACCAGAGAGATCAGCATCACAGAAGCCCTCGAGAAAATTGTTCCCAGAGGATTAGCGGATGGCGAGGGAGGCAGATCCACGGAGGTAGCAAATGCTGCGTTTGGCGGCCACGATGTGAGCAGTGGTAGGGCGTTGACATCCTTGACTGAGAAGGCCAACGGCAAAGGAGAGGGCGGGTGGCCACAAAGGAGTACATCAACGAGCCCACCATTCGTGGAAAAGCTTGGGCATCCTCCGAGGAAGCCAAAGGTGTGGTTTTCGTGACCGGTTTGGTTAGACCGTGATCCTTGGAAAGTGGTGTAGACTGTGGAGTGGATGTACCAAGGCCAAACTTGTCGGCCACACGTTGGGCATAGGTGGCTTAAGTGAGCGTCACCTGTCCGTGCGTTATTTCATGAGTGACTTGGATGCCGAGGTAGTACTTGAGTGGCCCCATGTCAGACATTTCAAAACGGTGAGATAGCTGCTGTTTGAGGGTATCCAGAACAGAGATAGATGGCCCAAATAGAATGAGGTCGTCCACATAGAGAAGAATGCCGAGAAGATTAGATCCTCCACGAAAGTACACTGAGTGATTTTAATGAAGACGTTGGAGGCCTTGGACCAGGAAGAATTCATGAATCTTCAAGTTCCATTGTTGTGGAGCTTGCTTCAGGCCATACAAAGACTTGTTGAGCTTAAAGACATGATCGGGTTTGTCTGGAGAGATGAATCTCTCAGGTTGAGTCATGTAGATTGTTTCTTTGAGGTCGTCGTTGAGGAAGGCACTTTTGACATCCATTTGATGGAGGTGCCACTCGTTGTTAGCAGCCAGAGATAGGATCACTCTGATAGATGAGTACTTGGCCACAGGTGCCCAATTGTCTTGATAGTTTGCCCCAAGCACTTGACTGTATCCGTGCGCAACAAGGCGGGCTTTGTAACAATCAGGTATGCCTGCACTGGTCAGCTTGGTTTTGAACACTCACTTACACGTGATGACGGGAGTGTTTGGTGGTCGAGGAACAAGATCCCATGTGTGCTATTTTTCAAGTTGAGAGAGTTCCTCTTGAGCTGCTTGGCGCCATTGGTGGGCATCCAGGCGGTGCATAGCATCTTTGAATCTGGTGGGATCCACCACTTGCGTGAGTAGTACAGTGTCATCAGTGTCGTCGTCGGCTGGGATCTCAGTGGTTGACAGAATACCGTGCAGAAGAAAAGACGGGGGTCTTGTGAGTCGAGCAGACCGGCGTAGTCGTGATTTTGAAACAGCTGACATGGTGCAAGGGATGAGTGTCCGTGGAGCGGCGGGAGCATCATGATGTTCTTCTGGAACCACAAGGGGAAGTACACCAGCGTGGTCATCAGGTGTGGGGTCGACGGAGAATTTTTGAAGAGGTGGTGGAGTTGTCTCAATGTAGATAGTGGACGTGACTGCTGGTGGTGTTGCATCATGTGATCGATTGAAGAAGCTTTCATCAAAGATGGGTTGTCTGCTCCGAATCACACGTTTGGAGTCTGGGTCCCATAGTCGATAAATGTCGCGTGTCTCATACCCAAGGAGGATGCAGACTTTTGATCGTGGATCAAGTTTGGAGCATTCTTCTGGCCGGACCCAGGCGTGTGTTGAACTTCCGAACATACGGATGTGTCCCAGATAGGGCTTGCTCCCAGTCCATGATTCGTAGGGTGTTGATGCACCCGCAGGCAAATTTACGTTAGGAAGATGATTTGTGATATACGCTGCACTGTGAAGAACCTCAGCCTAGTAAGTAGATGAAAGCCCAGCAGTGTGGAGCATGGTCCGAACTCGTTCTAGTAGAGTCTGATTCATCCGCTCTGCCTTGCTATTCTGTTGTGGTGTATATGGCACCGTGGTTTGATGTTGAATGTCCCTCTCATCGTAGAAGACTTTGAGGTTGCGGTTGACAAACTCGGTGCCGTTGTCAGTGCGGCTTTTCGCTCTTGTCGAACCCAAGTTTTAATTTCTTCAATGGCGTCAGATTTGAAGCGGAGGATCTGGGTCCAGACCATATGTGTGTAGTCATCCAGAATGACGAGGAAATAATTCTTGTTGGAGAGAGAGCCCTCCTTGATATAGCAGAGGTCCATGTGCATGAGTTCCAGGCACTCGTGGGTTCCATGTGACAGAAGGGCTTGAAAGGAGGCTCGATGTTGTTTGCCTGTGAGATAGCCTCCACACATGGGTGCTTCGTTGTCTTGCAGCAGACTGGCGGGAAGATCATGAGCAACTGAATCTACAGCCCTTTTGGTTAGAGTTGAATAGCTGACGTGTGCCAGACGCTTGTGCCAAAGATCTGCCATGGTTGACGAAGAAGTTGTCTTTGCCGATGTGGGTAAATAGGCCACAAAGGCCATCTCTTGCGTCTCTGGGTGTCTTGAAGGTTCGCTAGTGTCAAGGATGGTCAGGTTTCCCATTCGAGAGGCCACCGCTGCCAGTTGAGACGCCTGGTTGTACACCTTGCAGTTCTTTTCAG
The DNA here is from genome assembly GCA_023375785.1 of Penium margaritaceum. Lineage (NCBI taxonomy): Eukaryota > Viridiplantae > Streptophyta > Zygnematophyceae > Desmidiales > Peniaceae > Penium > Penium margaritaceum. The sequence goes on from SZWC01002868.1 coordinate 190,537, forward strand.
TATCAAACACCACTTTGAAACCTTTGTCGTTGAGCTTGGTGACGGAGAGAAGATTTGCAGTGAGATCTGGGACGTAAAGTACGTCTTCAAAAGTCCTGATTGCTGGTTTTCCATTGCACTTAATGCTGACCTTCACTGTCCCTTGCCCGTAGGCGGGGATATTTCTCCCATCACCAAGGCGGACTTCTCGTGGTGTGAAGAAGCATTTGAAGTTGATGAACCAGTCCCTTTTGGAGGTCATGTGTTTTGTGCAACCAGAATCCATAATCCATGTCAGGATGCTAGCGGCCAAGAGAAGCGCGCTGTCGATGGAACACATGGCCAGTTCTTCAGTGATAAATTCTTCTTCTGCCAGATTGTAATGTTCTGCATCTCCTGGTGCTGAGCCATAGGTTGAATGCTCTGGCTATGTAGCTGACATGTCTTTTTCAAGCAGGATTGATCCTTCAGACAGGAGATTTAACTGAAAGTTGTGTTCTTCATCAGATAATTCCTGTACTTTTGAAGATCCTGTAAGAAAGGCGGCCACGGTGGACATGTAAGTCGTGAGCATTGCTTGATGCGGCCGTCGAGAACCATAATGACGAGCAAAATTTGGACGTCGTTTAAGGCAGTCCACGGCAATGTGCCCCTTTTTCTTGCACGTCCAACTCACTCGGTCATTTGGTGGAACAAAATCCCGTGGTGACTGAGGAGTTGATTGATCCCTGCTGTTGAAGTGCGTAATGGAGCCCTGACTGCCGTTACCATAGGATCCAAAATTCTTCGTCCTTTGTCCCTGATATTTGGTTACGAGGCCAGTTTCGCCTCCATTGTCCTTGACGTATTGTTCTTCAACCATCATTAGCTCTTTGACAGCCTTCTCCAGAGTCAGGGAATATGGTCGACTTCCAGGTGGTACTGCTGCTGCTGGTGCAGCTCCAACTGTAGCACCAGGTGCCCCACCGGCTGCTCTTCCTTGTGCATCAATGGCTTGCTGTAGAGTTGTTTGAAGTTCAGCCAGTTGAGCATCAAAGGTCTTCCCCTACTTCTGAAAAGTTTGAAGTCGGTTGATGGTGTCTTTGAATCTGGCAGGTAGTCCACGAAAGAGGGTCAGTACTAGGACTCATTCAGAGATCACTTCTCCCATTGATGAAATGTGACTGGCCAGATGTTTAAGATGGGACACGCGATCCTCCAGACGTGTTCCTTCTTCCATCTGTTGAGTGTGAAACTCTGTCAAGAGACTTTCCAGTTCAACATCGCTTGTTCTATCATAACGATTCTTTAGAGCCTTCCAAGCCTTCCTTGGACAGTTGGTTGGGTTGTTTTCTCTGATAATGAATTCGAGTCGTTCTGTTAGATTCAGCGCCATAATTGAGAAGGCCTGATCACAGCGCCATTTCCAACTGATTTGTTTTTCAGGTGACGCTCCTGCAGGTAATGTATTGGTGGGAGGGTCGCAGACGACTCCCCATAGGCACTTGCTCAGAAAAATCATCTCAATGTTGAATGCAAAATTATGATAGTCATCGCCGTCAAATGGAGCCACTTTGAAGTGATCTCCATTGTTGATGGTTACCGCCATGGTTGCATAGATCTGAAAATACCACCTGCTCTCATACCAAATGTTGAAATTTTACATAATAGGATCTTTAGGAATCTTCAGATGCAGTCTTCAGATTGATCTGCAATTCAATGCTTTGCTGAATTGTTGGTGATGATCTCTCAGATGCGTGTCACCACTCATACACACACAGGCACTCTTGCCTCAGTAATGTCATTGACTATGCGATTCACGAGTATAGAATGAAGGCACAGTTACACGACTCGTCTCACAAGATTTCCAACGGTACCAAGCTTGTTCAAAATGATCTTACACAGAAGAAGTAATGAAAAATACAAATCTACGGCTACTTATCTGTCTATACTAGCTAACAGCAGAAAAAGTGCAAGTGCTTACGTAGTCCGGTATCCTGTTTCTTCGAGTTCTCAGTCACAACATCACCCGGACACCGCTCGATGACCTTCGATCATCGACAGACCGAGTTTGGTGGATGCCCAGCGCCCTCAGTGCGATCCACGGACAAGATCGCCTGGATCTGCGGTAGCTTCCCATGGCTGTTGATCTTTCTCGGGCGTTTGTCTCGAGAGGACCGAATGGTCACACTTCTCGATTCGGCAACGGCTCAGATCATTCCACTTCCCCCGCAATGATTCGTGATCACAGGATCCATCTTTAGAAAGGGCAATATCTTCCTCGTGCTCCAGTCCCCTGCCACGTCAGCAAAATCTAAGTTGAGAGGAGCTCACGCTCACACTCTGGCTTAGTCTGCCAGGCCACACACCCTGTTTGTCCAAATCCTGCCAGAATATAGAGCTTCTAGTACCATAGTCTAGTCAGCTCTCCAGAGCTCCAATAGGATGAGTAGAGTGGGTAGGGCTGTGGATGGATGGATCAGTGGGACGCCTAAAGAGGCCTGCCCACAGCCATACCATACCCTGCCATGTAGGATAGACAGGAGGTTCTAGAGAGAGAGAGAGGGTGAATCCCTCTCTCGGCCCTCTTGTTTCCTGTTTTGTTGTTGTTGTGCCGAGCCCAGTAACTCGTTGGATCGAGGCGATCTGAGAGCTGTCCTTTTTTCAACATTGCATTTGCTATCAGAGCGCATGGACGTTCACTTAACTTTGCGCGAGCCCAAGGGAGGCAGCGAATGTCCCACAACTGCGTTTGGCCAGAATTTCATTCATCACAAGCAGAAGCATGGCAGCCGCATCATATGACCAGGCTTTCCTCATGGAGGAAATCCGACGTGCTCTTGATGAGTTGCATCAAGAGAACCAGTGTGTGGAAGTTCAGACAAGGTACGTCAGCCAAGGGAGCAGTGCGTTGGGTGGTGTCGCATTGGCATGCGCACCTGCCTTGCGACGGCCCAAGTCGAAGGAGCCGGAGTTCTACCGGCAAGGGCAGTTCACGGGAGTGGCTCTTCAGGGTGAACCAGTACTTCACGGCATTGGGAATTGCCGTGGGAGAAGATGCCACGAGACTGGAGTATGCACCTACGCTGTTCCGGGGAATGGCACTACAGTGGTGGTCGGCATTGTACGGGCGGGACGCCGCTGGGTTGCCGGACTGGCTGGGAGCCGGGCAACAGCTTCAGCCATTACCGAGTCTACCGCTAGAGCGTGAATTGTAGCTCGGCACGCAGGCGTTGACGGAGAAACCAGAGACTTGGGAGCAGTTTGAGATGATGCCCTAGGCGCATTTCCATCTCCTTAATGGTAGCCGGGTCGTACATGACAAAATTAAACACGTCAAGCAAGGCAGATCGGTCCAGGACTACACCACATGCTTCATAGCTTTGGCGGCACAGATCGACGACCTCTCCGACGCAGAGGCATATGACAGCTAACATGACGGCCTGAAGCCACACGTCTAATGTAAACTCACGCTGCTCGAGTTGCCGACATTTGTGGAGCTGGTATTGGCGGGGGAGCGCATCAACGCGGTAAGCTACAATGCGCGTCGGACCAGCTACGCAAAACAACCACGGGTGGAGCAGGCGGGTCAGGCTGTGCCCATGGAAGTGGATGCAATCCAAGCCGGGCAGCGGGACGCGGGTGGACAACAAGGACCGAGAGGCAAGTGCTGGACTTGTGGTGAGGACGATCATCGCAAGCGGGACTGCCCCAAGGGTAAGGCACAATAGGGAAACGGGCAGTAGTAATGAAGAGGGGATGACCAGTAATTCTTTCGTCCATGAGGAACAGTACCAGCCCTGAAAGCCTTTTGCCAATTACAGAGTTGCTTCAAGTGTTGTTGCGGAATGAAGGTGAGATCTCGTAGTTTTTAAGGATCATCCTGGAGATGGTTCTTGAGATTTTGTATGGGAGTTCCAAGGGTCGAAGGAAGCTATGTAGTCCGTTGGACGGCGGATTGAGGCATAGCTTCTTAAACGACAGGTTGGTGACAAGGTTGGAGCTTGCACAGAAGCCAGGGACGTCAGCCAAGGCGCGACAGGTGTCCGGAGTGGTGGAGTGCGACAGACCTTTCGTTAAGCACAAGGTTGACATGGGTGAGTTGGTGTGTGACATGGAGTTCCATACTGGCCATATGGATGATTACGACTGCTTGATCAGCCGGGATTGGTTGCACGCCTGGAACCCGGAGGTGGATGAGAGGTGCAACTGGGTGGTCGTGAAGGCGGCGGAAAAAATCTCACTTTGCCATTGTGGTGGCGTGAGGGTAAGGAGTCAGATGTGGCGGAAGCAAGGAAGCTACTACACGTCAACAACTTGCACCAGTTGAAGCAGTGTGAGTGCAAGGGTAACCAGGTTTTCTTGGCTTGGGTGCGTCCACAAAAAGGAGCAAAGCAATAGATTGTAGCAGTTGAAGAAGCAGAGGGGCAGCCGGTGGAAGGCCGATGAGCTCTAGAATTGCCTTCCGGAGTTGGGAAGGTGCTCAAGGATTTTTGGGACTTTTTTCTAGAGGGGTTGCCGCCGCGATGCAATATCGACCACAAGATCGAGATGGTGCTAGGGTCGTCACCAACGGTGCGGTCTTACAACCACATGAGCGACGTGGAGCTTGTGGAACTCAAGAAGCAGTTGGGGGAGTTGGTGGACCAGGGATTCATTAGGCCGTCGGTGTCTGCATATGCACCGCCAGTGTTGTTCGTCAAGAAAAAATCAGGAGAGCTATGGATGTGCATGGACTACTGGGTGCTCAACAACATCACGGTGAAGAATCGATACCCGTTTCCATGGGCCGAGGAATTGTTCGACCAGCTACGAGACACACGCGTATTCACCAAACTGGACTGTGGGTGATCGTATGACCAAATCTGCATTGCGGAGAAGGATTTGGAAAAGACCGTTTTTCGGTCGCGCTATAGACACTTCGAGTATCTCGTGATGACTTTTGGGCAAACGAAGGCTCCTGCTACGTTTATGGCAATGATGAACCGGGTTTTTACCCCTACTTGGACCAGTTTGTGGTCGTCTTCCTCCACAACATCCTTGTGTACTCGCGGATGATGGAGGAGCACCAAGAGCACCTACGGATAGTCATGGAAGTACTGATAAAGGAACGACTGTTTGCCAAACTCAGCAAGTGTGAATTGTTTTAGCAGGAGGTGGAATTATTTGGGCACATTGTCAGCGGGAAGCGGACTCGCATGGACCCAAAAAAATATGGAAGCAGTGAAGGAGTGGCCAGAGCCGGCGTGCATGTGTGACATCCAGGTTTTTTGGGTTCTACGAACTACTACCGGAGGTTTATCTGGGGGAATTCAGTAATGGGAGCACCCTTGATAGACTTGCTCAAGAAGGGGCACCAATGGGAGTAGGGTGCAAAGGAGGGCTAAGCTTTCAGTGCAATGAAGGCTGTCATGTGAGAGACACTGGTTTTGGTGCACCCGGACACGAGCAAGGAATACGTGTTGGCAACGGACGCGAGGGACTATGCAATCGGTGGGGTTCTGATGCAGGACTAAGAGAAGGGGTTGCAACCCATTGCGTACTACTCGAAGAATCTGAAAGGGGCTGAGTTTAACTACCCAATCCACAAGAAGGAGATGCGCACGGTGGTCCAGGCCTTCAAGCAATGGAGGTGCTACCTTGAGGCGCGGCTGTGTGTGGTACACACGGACCACTACGCACTCAAGTGCTTCCGGTCGTAGCCGAACCTGAGTCGTCTTCAAGCACGGTGGATGGAGTTGCTGCAGGGCGGCTTTGATTACAAGATCTAGTAAAAACCAAGGAAGATCAACCCAGCCAACCCACTTTCGTGTCGCCCAGACTTGGCGTGCATGCGATCACAGTGCTAGGGGGATCTTCAATCATCCGCAGCCTATTTCCTCATGGGGATGCGGAAGACAAGGAATTTGCCGGGAGTACAGGAAAGGGGTGCAAGTGGGATGTCTAGTATTGGGGGTGTGAGAAGGAGAACCAGATTGTGGTGCCACAAATTGCGTCGTTGCGACACGCATTGTTGGAGGAGGCGCACGACTCGCACAACAGTGGATATTTTGGCCACAAAAAGGCCTTCAAGAAAGTTTTGTGCCAATATCGATGGGCAACGATGGGAGCAAATTGCAAGGAGTACGTGAGAAGCTCTGACATGTGCCAAAGAATCAAGTCATGGAGGGCACCGGCGCCAGGAGAGCTTCAACCGCAACTAGTGTCGGAGCACCCATGGACGGATATCTCACTGGACTTTGTGGGGCGTTTTCCACGGTGCGCAACGGGCAACACCATGGTGCTGGTGGTGGTGGACCGGTTCAGCAAAATGGCGCACTTCATTCCATGTGCAGAGAAGGTCACGGCTGAGGAGACAGCTCAACTCCTCTTACAACACGTCATCAAACTTCACGGGGTGCCGAAGTGCATGGTCTCTGTCTGTGACCCGCGCTTCACCTCCTGGTTTTGGGAGACCTCTTCAAGAAGCTGGGAACCCGTGTAGCTCTTTCATTGGCCTACCATTCCCAAATGGATGTCCAAATGGAGCGCACCAACCAGACCATGGAGCAGGTGTTTTTGGGGGATCTTGGAGCTGGATGGCGAGGGATGTGAATGCAAACTCCCGGTGGCTAAGTTTTCTTACAATTCAGTAGTGCATGCCTCGATGGGATGATCTCCCTTTGAGAAAGTGTATGGGGTGCAGCCTGCTTTTCACTCAGACATGGCAACGGGATCGGGCCTACCTCTTGTGCAGCAGTTTGCAAGTGACTTCACGGAGGTGTGGCGGGGCGTACGAGATGCGGTTCACAAGGCACAACAGCACATGAAGCGGCAAGAAGACAAGCACCAGAAGGCAGAGGATTTCTTGGTAGGAAAAAAGGTGTTGCTGAGCTCACGGAACTTGCAGCTGGTGGGGGTGGGCAGCGACAAGCTCAAGCCTTGATGGGTGGGCCCTTTTCCGGTCAAGGAGAAGTGGTCCACGGTGAGCTAAAATTGGAGCTCCCGGACCACTACAGGATCCATCCTGTGTTCCATGCTTCTCTCCTCAATGCCTACAAGGAGCCGGATGTGCAGTTTGCAACGAAAGGACAGGCTCCTCCTCCACCGGTCTTGGTGGAGGGTGAGGAGGAGTGCGTGGTGGAAATGATTCTCGGGCACCATCGGTGCGGCAACGGGTGCCAATACTTGGTACAATGGCTGGGCTATGGGCCCGAGCACAACTACTGGATCCTTGAAGCTGAATTCCACAGGGCCGTTGCGGTGAATACGGTCCTCCGAGCGTACCCTGAGCACACTTGGACGATGCGCCCTTGGAGGGGGGGTGATGTTATGGGACCCGCCAGTTCAGGCAGTGATTATGTCATCATGTTGATGCCAGATGCCTCTTTTGATGCTCCTATTGTATTTTACGTGGAGAGCCATGTGAAATCAACCCAAGAACTGGGTCATTTGATGCAAAGACAAGAAAGATACAGTCGTGCAAAGGTGGCAGGCATACCTCCAGAAAGCAGGAGACGGACCAGTTCGACCCCGAGCACGGCGGAGCGACTTTCTCCCCCACTGCAACCAAAGCACCCCTGGATGGACATTTAGCCAATGAGGCAAGGTTCATTGGGGTCCGTGGGCACTTTGGGATGGCGGCTGGAGCTGCATTCGCAAGCAAGGGCGCTTCGAGCAGCCGTGACCCCTGTTGGCGGTGGTGCCATTGATAGTCACGCGTGGATTACTCAAACGGCCATAACTCAGCCATGTCTTCACGGATTGTGGCATTTTTTGGAAAGCTCGTGATGTGTACTAAAGGATGCATATGTTATTTCCGTGATTACACCTCAGTAGAGGGCTTTGGGGTGCAGAGGGGCCCTCGGCTGGCTCATAGGGACGTGTACATGAAGAAGCATAGGGGTTGTTCTAGGCTTGCCAATATTATCCAAAACGTTCGTACATTACCTTGTACTGATCTATCAAATCTAAAGGATTCATTCCTTGCCCAACTCTCCTTATTCTCCAAGCATTACCTTGTACACATCCATTCGATCCTACAAGTCTTCCGTAGTGCACCTTGGTGCACACGCCGCCGGTTAGTCGAACAGCCTGAACCTCGATCACTAGCAGTGGTCTTGCTGCTAGGAGAGGGTCACGCGGCATCTCAAGGGCTGGCTAGAAAAACCAAGGGGTTGAGGATGGGAGGTTCATCCCAAGGGCTCGGCGTGTGACCGTCACGCCGGGCGTCCCTCGGTTCACAGTTTGCGGATTTCATCTAGGAATTCGGAGGGATTTTTCCTGACAAACTACCCTGAGAGCTACATCCACATCGGAACGTTGACCATCAGCTAGACCTAAAGCTAGGCAGTAGACTGACGGTGAAGGGGGCCTATTGGATGAGCGATCATTAGCTGACCAAACTCAAGAAGTAGCTGGACATGATCCTCGAACAGGTGTTCATCAGACCCTCCATTTCACCCTACGCGGCACCCGTACTTCTTGTCACAAAGAAAACCAGAGAGATGTGGATTTTCATGGATTACTGAGCATTGAAGCATATCACCTTCAAGAACTAATATCCCCTCCCTTGACCAGGTGAACGTTTTGATAAACTACGAGGGGCCCAAATATCCAGCAAAATCGACCTATATAGTGATTGTAATCAGATCCGTGTATCTGATAAGGGCATCGAGAAAACAACATTTTGCACCAGATGCAAGCATTTTGAGTTCAAGGTCATGCCATTTGGACTCACAAATGCCCCCACGACATTTATGGTGGCGATGAACAAAATATTTCACCCGTACCAATACAAGCTTGTCTTCGTGTATCTCGACAAAATTTTGGAGTACAGCCACACCTCGGAGGAGCACAATGGACACCTCGAAAAAAATCTCAAGATTTTACAAAGAGGGGAGTATTTTCGTAAAAATCTCAAAGTGTGACTTCGGTCACCGTTTGATCAAGTTTTTGGGCCACACCATTGATGGCGGACGGATCACCATGGACCCAAAAAGGGTGGAGGAAATCGCTGATTGGCCGACACACACAGATGTTCAGGATGTCCAGGTTTTTTTTGGGCTTCTACAACTACTACCGTCGATTCGTAAAGGACTACGTGCGATTGTTAGCACCTCTCTCCGATCTCACCTAGGAAACCACCAAGTGGAATTGGGGGGATAGCGAACAAGAAGCATTCAACTCCTTAAGAAACGCTCTAACCTTGCTGCCAGCCTTACAATTGGTGGATCCAACGGTGGACTACATTATGGCCACAGAAGCATCTGACCAAGACGTTGGAGGTGTTCTCCTCCAAGATAATGGCAGTGGAGAACAACCGCTTGCATACATGTCACAAAAGCTATGCGGGTTGGAACTCAACTATGCGATGCATGAAAAAGAGATGCTTGCAGTCGTGCACGCGTTAACAACATGGCGGTTCCACTTGGAATGCCAGCGATGCATCGTCTGCACCGACCATCACACCTTGAAAAATATCAAGACTGAGCCAAATCAGTTGTGCCTAATCACCCCAAATCAATACACTTGCTAATGTGTGTATGAGAGAAAAACATATGGTGAGGATCCTTCCATGAAAGAAGCATAGAAAATGGACAATGTTTCTAGAAAGCTACTGGTTAGACTCAAGTTCATACTTAGTTGTGTGTACATGAACACCTGAATTTCCACGACCTTTCTTCACAACAGGGTTCACTGAAGTTATCACAAAAGTTACTTTAACGTAAATAATGTCTTGAAACTAATTAGTCATAAACTTGCTTCAAATGATGTACACATTGTACGCATTGTACATTTTGTCCTATTTGTGTAGTATTGAATCCTTACCTACATTGTACTTGATTCTACACATGCGTAAGGTGGAAAATTACCATGTGTGCGGGATAGTCCGACACTCAATGGGCTGGTCAAAGCTCAATATTGCTCCCGCTAACTGTCGGTCGTGTCATCGACGTAGTACTACTTAAGTCTGCTCCTGCCCCCTCCCCTCTCCCACTCAAAAGTGTACTAGGGTGGTGTATTGGAGAGTGTATCTGGGGAGGTCTTCTTTTTTAAATTAGCGTACTCGGAGGGAGGTGCGGATATGCTGATACACAAGCCCAAACATACTTTGTTTCCCTAATATACTCCTCGATACAGTTTGCCGATACAACCAGGGGTTTTGTGGGAGGTGGGGGTGGGAGGCAGTTCGTGTCCCGTTGTGGCGGGGTTGAAGTACACCAAACTTTTAGTGTACAGACTTATAGTTTGTTATGTAGATAAAGCGATGCTTGAAATCGACCGCTTACAAGTACTTATTGTATATGTACACAAGTCTGTTTTTTTCATGTCTACTAGATTCACTCCCAGCTACACTCCCGCAACACACTCGTCCACTCCGGAGGGGGGGGGGGAGGGTCCTTGTATCCCGACCCCCCCCCTCCCCAGAAATTGAAAGTGTACTAGGGTGGTGTATTGGAGTGTCAGCTGGAGGAACCTTCTTTTTTAAACTAGTGTATTTGGGAGGGAAATGCGGACTTGGCATTACGCAAGTCCAAAAAAAATTGCTCCCCCAATACACTCCTCTACACACTTCCCCAATACACTAGAGCGTTTTGCGGGGGGTGGCAGGGGGGGATCCACTTGGGGTCCCGTTGTGATAGGATCGAAGTACAGTGAACATTTTGTATACAGTCTCGTAGCTGGTTTATGTCAATGAAGGAGAGACGTCGGATGCTTGAAATTGACGACTTACAAGTACTTAATGTAGATGTACACAAATCTGATTTTTTCCTTTCTACCAGGTACACTCCCAGCTTCACTCTCGCAATACACTCGTCCACCTCAGGTGGGGAGGGGGATCCTTGTATCCGGACCCTCCCCCTCCCCCCCCCCCCCCCCAGCAGTTGAAAGTGTATTAGGATGGTTTATTGGAGAGTGTAGCTGGAGGAGCCTTCTTTTTAAAACTAATGTATTTGGAGGGAGGTACGGACCTGCGGTTACACAAGTCCCAAAAAAATTCGTTCTCCCAATACACTCCCCAATAAACTTCCCCAAGACACTAGAGGGTTTTGTAGGAGGGGGAGGCAGATCCACTTGGGGTCCCGTTGTGGTGGGGTGAAAGTACACTGAACTGTTTGTATACAATTTTTGTAGCTGACTATATAGACGAAGCAAGAGACATTACAAGTACTTAATGTAGATGAAGACAAGTCTGTTTTTTCCTTTTTTACCAGATACACTCCCGGCTACACTCCCGCAATACACTTGTCCACTTCGGGGGGGGGGGGGGGGTGGGTCCCTGTATCCGGATCCCTCCCCCCTCTCCAGCACTTGGAAGTGTATTGGAATGGAGTATTGGAGAGTGTAGCTGGGGAACCTTCTTTTTGAAACTAGTGTATTCGGAGGGAGGTGCAGACCTGTCGTTACACAAGTCTGAAAAAACTTTGTTTTCCCAATACACTCAACAATACACTTCCCTAATACACTAGAGGGTTTTGCGGGGGAGGGGGGGATCCACTTGGGATCCCATTGTGGCGGGGTCAAAGCACACTGAACTGTTTGTGTACAGTCTTGTAGCTAGTGATGTAGACGAAGCTAGAGACATCGGATGCTTGAAATCGATGGATCACAAGTACTTAATGTAGATGTACACACGTCTATTTTTTTCTTATCTGCAAGATACACTCCCAGCTACTCTCCCGCAATACACTCGTCTACTTTGGGAGGGATTTCCTTGTATCCCGATCCCTCCCCCCCTCCCCCCCTAGCAGTTGAAAGTGTATTAGGATGGTGTATTGGAGAGTGTATCTGGGGGAGCCTTCTTTTCTAAACTAGTGTATTTGGAGGGAGGTACGGACCTGCCGTTACAAAATTTTTAAAAACCTCATTACCCCAATACACCCAAGACACTTCCCAATACATTAGAGGGTTTTGCAGGGGGGGGGGTCGTCGAGCAAATAGCGACCATAACCCTATCAAGATATTGCAGTAACTTGTCATAAGCACGCAAATTGAAGGAAACGAGGGGTTTAGGACCACACAGGTTATGTAAGAGAAATACGACAGACAAAACAAGCGATTCGTAAATCAAGGGACATATGTAGGCTTATTAAAAACATTACAATAGATGAAAATTCCGTTTGAACTACAAGATTCCAATTTAGAGACATGGACATAATATATTGATGAAAATTTTCAAGTGACTTCCTCTAAAGACATAGTGTTCAAAGAAGTGAACATCTCGATTTAAGCATCTAGGAAGTATACCTGAACAGGATGTACTATACACAGGTAGCATAGTGTATTGACAGGGGATGATTAACCATAACTCAGAAAAACTAAGCCGTTGATAAACTCAGTGGATGGAGTTCCTCGAGTCCAACTTTGACTATAACATTGAGTACCGGTCTAGAAAAACTATTACGGTGGACACTCGAAGCCGGCGACCAGATTTAATGGTTGAGATGAACATGCTACTCGTCAGGGGAGACCCGTCCTTGCTCGGCTGTTTGTGAAGGGTTACGAGGAGCTCGGTGGGTATGACAAGACCAAGTTATGGTTCGACAATCCCTACTAGCGATGGTGATACACTTGCCAGGTCGTCGTTCCTCCAAAAGAGGAATTACAAAGAATACTATTGGAGGAATTTCACAACACCAGCCCAGGTGGACACTTCGGCAAGGACAAGACGTTAAAAAATCTGGCAAAACAATGATGGTGTGACAAGATGTAGACCAACGTGGCGGCCTTGTGTAAATCATGCGACACTTGTCCGACACAAAAACTTGGCGTACGCGGCTACCCGGGCTACGACAACCCCTACCTGTTCCGACAAAACCGTGGACCAAAATCAGCATGGATTTCGTGACGGAAATGCCCACCATTCCGAGGGATATGGTGCCATCCTTGTCGTGGTGGACAGATTTTCTAAAATTTTACACTTCATTCAGACGAAGATTACCATCACCACATAGGGGGCAACGCGGCTATTTCTAAACCAGGTCATGCGGCTACACCATGTGCCATGTACCATCATCAGCAACGGATATGGCCGCTTGACTAGCCATTTTTTGTACGAACTGATGACGCGTTATGGCAGCCCGATTCAGCTATAAACAGCATTCCATCCTCAAACCAATGGCCAAACAAAGGGAACCAATTAAACTCTCAATTAAATCTTCTGCACTTTATGCGAGCCTCACGGGACGGATTGGGCAGCAAAACTGCCGACTGTCGAGCTTGCGTACAGCTCTTCCACTTCTACCGCAAGTGATAAAATACCTTTTGAATAGGTGTACGGCAAATTTCCCCCCACACGGGTTGGACTACAAAGTCAACGTAACATCCCCACTGCCGACATCCACCATAGGGACTTTGCAAGCATGTGGGAGGAAACATGACAGACTGTCGCAAAGATTCAAGCAGCTCTAAAGCGGGCAGCCGACTGATATCGCAGAGATGACGTGTTCAGCGCTAGTGGCCGCGTCCTCCTCAGCTCTATGAATATGAAACTGTGAGGAAAAGACTTTGTAAAAATCGAATTCTGGTGATTGTAACCGTTTGAGATCGACCAAGTTTAAACCGCAGTTATTGCTCGCCTTTGCCTACGTGGCAGTGTGGCACCGTGCCTTCCACATAAGCAAACTCAAGCACTGCCAAGACCCCATTATGAACTTCCCAGGCAGAGGCGGCGCACCTGCACCTCCTGTACAAGTTGACGGGGATACGGAGTATGTGATCAGAAATATCCTCGGACATCAATGTCTTAGAAAAAACGACCGACTATCTGGTCAAGAAGCACGGCTACGACGCAACGCACAATGGCTGGGAGCCCTTCGACAACCTCCATGATGTTGATCATCTCATTGACGGCTACTATCACGGTCACCGGCCTACATCTGCTAGCGTACCGGGATGTCTCGGCTAAAAGGGGGCAAAGTGTTATGTCACTGCCATACACGAGTCCCTAAAATTCACAAGTGTCCTTTGCATGTGTCCTTTCTTTCCTTACATTCATGGCCCACCGCATGACGACTTCAGGATTTTTACGCAGTCTGGCCGAGGGCATTTTGGCCAACTGCCCAACCTCTGGTATTCCGTTCCAAGAGTTTTTGCCAACTTTGACCACCTCCTAGAGTGATCAACAGGAGTGTCACAAATTATATCGATGTTTTGATATTTTTTGGTTGACTTCTCAATGGTGCTAGACTTTTATAAAGAACCACCTTGAAATTCTCCAAGCTCCCCGAGTGGAGCTTCTCAAATCAGTCATTCGCGGCGCGACCTCACACTCGTTGCTGGGCTCAGGCGCCAAGGACAGGAAATATGCCTCATTCTCATTCTCGGCATTGTATATATGTGTTCAACTCACTTGACACATTTCATAAAGTTACACTTATTTCTTAACACAATTTTTCTATTTATCACCAATTTTAAAATCGTCTTTTTTCATGTACCTTATTCATGTGAACTACCTACGTTCTGTTATGTCCCTGACGTACATGAGTAAACTCTAAACTTTGCAAGTGGGTATTTCTGCCCATAAATTCATGGCCCACCGCGTGACGAATTTCGGATTTTTGCGCCATTCAGCAAGGGGAATTTTGGCCAGCTGCCCCGACCTCCAATTTTTCGTTTCAGACGTTTGTGACAACTTCCACAACCTTCTAGAATGGTGGATAGAAGTATCACGATGATGGAGGAGGTCTGAATATCTTATGCACACGAAGTAGTGCTTGCAACTCTTGAGTGAATCCCAGATTTGACAAGCACTTCCCAAGCCGTTCGATCCTGCAAAATCCCAAGGATGATCAGGATGTGGTTGAAAAGTTTGGAGGTGTACTTCACAGTGCTGGGATCAACAACGGCAAAAAGAAAATTGACCTCGTGGCCTTTCTTTTGTGTGGTACAACTTGGAGATGATGGTCCAATGTAAAGGCCATCCAACAAGAGCAGGAGACCGGTGGAGCTGGATCAATGGCTCACGCGACCGCACTCACATTGTCAACCGCAGGTGTACTACCTCTCAAGCAGATAAATCTGATGTGGCACGGATCTCTCACGCCACTGCAAACATTGACCATCTTCGCGTGCAGTACACTCGCTCTATTAGGGAAGATGAACAAGAAGTCTCGTGCATGGTACAGGCTCCAATGCGTGCATCAGCATTCCAACGTGGTAGAGTGTACTCGGTGTTTCCACGAAATCATCACCGATAGTGACCTTGTCCCCAACGAACTACGTTTCTACTACAATAACAGCCTCAAGCGAGATATCTGACAAGAAATCACCATTTTTGGCATCCAAGACAACCTTCTGTGAATGATCGTAGTAGTTAATCACATTGTCAATGTCAACTGCAAACTCAGATGTAGGAATCCGACGGCTGGCGACCCAAAGGCCAAAATCCTAAACGTGGTGGAGGAAAGTCGCACTCAGCAGAAACCTCGTCTCCGATGGAAATTGATGTCACCGATCAGTGCAATGGGGAGTCGGGCAATATCTTGTGCGAATGTCAAAAGCAGCAATAACAATCCAAAAAGGAGGGAAGTTGCAAAAAAATATCGAAGAGTTGGGAAACAACAAACGGTAGAAGTAGAAGGCAAGGCCCATTTCTGATGGAAAAAATATGCGCTGGCCGATTGCCCATCTCACCGGCTCACATCGTTGGAGTCGAGGGTCCCTAAGATCGCAAAGTTCAACGAAGGGTACGAGGACGACCAACCAGCAATACTGCTACGAGTGTAACCAAGGGGTTGTAAAGGTCGCATAACGATACTAGCACTACTAGAAGGAGGAGCTTCTAAGAATTTTATCAACAACGACATGGTACAAAAGCTGGGTCTACAGACCGAACGGGAATGTTTGGAGGAAAACCCGTCTGTAGATGAATACAGATTCATTGACTTCATCAACAATTCTTCCTACAAATTAAATATCAACGTGACGTAACATTCTAGAAGACTTGCCCAAGGAGCGACGACAAAATCATCCTCGAATGAGATTTCCCGTACCATCACAATCCGTAAGGTGACTGAAGCAGCGGAGCATACTATATCAACATCAATGGCAGAAAATGACACCCGCCTCTGGTTAAGCAACCCACTACGTAATGGTGGTTACGAGAAGATGTAGAGGTGGAAGCAGCGATCGTCGCAAAATGCCACCAGATATCTCTAGATGTGGGAAAGAAATATCTGAAGCGTGATGCCCAAGTGTGGCTAGTCCACGTGAAAGCAAGGGAAGCAGAAGAAATTGTAGTGGCCAAAGTGACACCCACAACCTCGACGTCTGAGAAGTTCGCAACAGTACGAAGGGAGTTTGCAAAAATCATTGTAGGGTTTTTTCCTGATGAACTACCTCGAGAGCTAGCACCACAATGCAACATCAACCATTAGATAGACCTGAAGCCGGGAAACAGATCGACAGTAAAGGGGACCTCTCGGATGAGCGATCATGAGCTCGCCGAGCTAAAAAATCAACTGGACGAGATGCTCGGTGAGGGGTTAGTCAGGCACTCCATGTCCCCCTTTGCAGCTCCGGTACTTTCCATAAACAAGAAAACCGGAGGGATGCAAATGCGTGTGGACTACCGGGCTTTGAACAATATCACCATCAAGAACAGCTATCCTCTCCCGGGAGCAGATGGACTTTACGATAAACTCTGTTGGGCCCGAATGTGAGAGTATGTGCTCTCTGGAGATTAATCCTTAATGTGTGGAGAGCATAGCCCCAATGAAAAGATAGACTTGGAGATAGTCTGGATGCCAGAGCTGGAAAAACAAAGGTAAAATACAATGAGCAAAGTACATGGTATTTATATTTTCCGGCCGGCTGGTCCTAGCCCTTGCCTACTGCTTTCCTAGCTTGCTACAACAAGCTACTTGAACCTGAACCCGGTGCTCTCCTTGCACCTGAACCCTATGCTTTACTTGCAGCTAATGACTAGTGCGAGAAGTGCTCGGCCGTCGATCGTCCAGATCGAGGATCCGTCTTGTCCCTCAGCGGACCGCCGTGTTAGCTCCACGCCTCCCAGCGGTGGGTGCGGTCATCCTGTTTTACACGCCACTATTAATTGTGTGCATTGTCGAGAGCTCGCCTACAAATCAACCCTTTGGCGGATAGCATGATGTACATGCTATGCACCGAGAGGGGAAAGTCACCCTCGCATGGCGTGTATGGAATACCACAAGAAGGTACGAGCAAAACACGCCCTTGGCGTGTGGAGCACGCGCTCGCTCGCTCGCTCCTCCTCGTGTCCTCACGTCATTGCATCCTCGTGGCCTCGTGGTCGAGAAAAGTCGAGCTCAACCATGAGTCTGATTTCTGAAAATTGGAAAAAGGTCCACGTGCCCCCGAAACTTGGACAAGGCCTGGAGTATGCAAGAAAAATAGGACACCTCGTTACACTGAATTTTTAACACAATTGATCTACGCAACGACTATCATCATATCCGGATATCTGATAAGGATATCGAGAAGACGGAATTTTGTACTAGATACATGAAATTCAAGTTCATGGTCATGCTGCTTGGACTCACAAATGCCCCGACATCATTTGTGGTGGTGATGGACAACATTTTTTGCCCATACCTTGATGAATTTGTCGTCCTGGTATGGGCAACATCCTAGTGTCCTGCCACAGCCCAGAAGAGCAAAGTAGACATCTCCAAAACGTGTTCAATATTTAACAAAGAGAGAAATTTTCTCAAAAGTCAACTTTGGTCGTTCTTTGATCAAGTTTTTGGGTGAAATTACCGTCGGCAGACGGATCACCATGGACCAGATAAAGGTGGAGGTGGTCGCTAATTAACCGACAACCATATATGTTCAGGAAGTTGAAGTGTTTTTTGGGCTCCTAATTTTACAAACATCAATTTATAAAGGACTGCGCACATGTGTCAGCGTATCTCTCAAATCTCACCCGGAAAATCACTTAGTGGAATTGAGGGGAGAGCGAACACGAAGCGATCATCTCTTTGAGAAACACTTTGACCTTGGTGCCAGCCTTATGATTGGGAGATCCAATAGTGGACTACATCATGGCGACCGATGCATCTCATCGTGCCATCGGATTCGTTCTCCTCCAAGACAAGGGCGGTGGAGAACAACCAGTCGCGTACATGTCGTAAAAACTATGCAGGCTAGAACTCAACTATGCCACACATGAGAGAGAGATGCTTGGAGTCGTACACGCGTTCAAGACATGGCGGTGTTACTTGGAATGTTGAAGATGCATCATCCGTAACGACCATCACGGCCTATCTGAAGACCCAGCCAAATCTAAGCCGTTGAAAAACTCGATGGATGGAGTTCCTTGAGTTCATCTTCGACTATGACATCCAGTACCGACCTGGAAAAACAAATCTGGTGGATGCTCTAAGTTGACGACCAGATTTAATGGCCGAGATCAGCATGTTGCTCATCGAACGAGACATGTATCTGGTGAGGCTATTCACAAAGGGTTACGAGGAGTTCGACGGGTATGACAAGACCAAGTTTTGGTTCGACGAACCCCACTGGCAATGACAATTCACACACCAGGTCCTCGTTCCTAACTTGGAACCCCAACAAATGCTATTGGAGGTATGCCATGATACTGGTCCAGGGGGACACATCGGCGAGGAGAAGCTACTCAAGAAGCTGGCGAGGTACTACTAGTGGGATAGAATGTAGACCAACATGGCATCCTTTTACAAGTCGTTTGACACCTGTCAGAGACAAAAATCTCATCGTACGAGGCCACCTTGTCTATTTCAACCTCCACCTATTTCGATGGAACCATGGGTCGACATCAACATAAACTTCGTGACAAGTCTGTCCGCCACACTCGTCAAGCTGAAGTATGACACCATCCTCATCTTGGTCCACAAATTTTCGAAAATTTCACACTTCATTCCGATGACCACCACCGTCACCACAGAGGGCACATAATGTATGTTTAAAGATGAGATCGTGCACCTACATGTTGTTCCATGTACCATCATCATCAACAAAGATGCTTGCTTCACTAGCAGTTTTTGTTGAAAGAAAGGGGTACAAGGAAATTGAATCTCATTGACGGGAATGTGCTGGCCTCAGTCCCAGAGATGGCGCATATTTTGCCCATACGCAAATTGCCCAAAGACTTTAGCGGAAGTCAAAGGTGTCGCATCCATCATGCCGCATTGAGGTATGCCGTAGGCCAAATCGAGCGGCAATTGATCGCGGTCCGTTATGCCGGACCTGGTTTAGGTTCGGACTGACATTTTGGGCGCGTCGTATTAAAAAATCATTACAAAGTGTATTTCTTACACGTTAAGGCTTCCATTTGCTGTATAGCCCTTTGCGAGACCGATTTCGCATCAAAACTCCTACCACAATGCCAAGCAGCACGATGGCCTGGTTGCATCATAACTCAGATGCAAGGTTTTAGGGAATATTTTAAAGTTTTTCCATCACTTGCATCCACGGCGAGCATTTAAACATTCGAATTTCAATCTCTGACTTTGGAATTTGAGCGTTTGTATAGTGGCACATCAGTACGGGCCTGGAGCCGCTACAGGCAAATTGAGTCGCCCCTTTTGTACTCAAACGAGTACTTCAACAATGGAGGTTCTCCATTGTTCAAGTACTCACATATGAGCTCAATTCAACTCCCACAATGGCGTCCCCTTCAGCCGTCCGAGCCTCCTCATCGCCTGAGCGTGCCCCGTCTGTAACTTCTCCATCTTACAACGGTGCTCCCTTTGCATATCACTTCTCACCGAAGTCTATTCGTATGAGGTAGTCCGTGCAAGGACGTGGCTCCTTCCTTGCACCCCGTAGCGAGAACGTCGACCAAATTGGTGATGTAGGATACAACACTCATCCTTTGGCTGACGACGATGATGCGACCTTTGTACACGGTTCACACGTCCCGAAGGCGTCGTTAAACTCCAATATCTGCTTAAGCTTTGGGCCCACGAGTATGCCGCCGCCGGCTATCCACGTAAAGGCTGCCACACCGGTGCACCTGTAGGGTTCTTCCACTATTGGAGCAGCGTCGGTGAACGGTGAACCTTCCGTCGCTGCTTCCTTCGGCACGTCAGACATGGCGGCCAACGATGCTTTGGGTAAGACGTGGTGGACGCTCGCGAAGGACTTCGAGATCGTCAACATGTCATTGGATTACGCGGCAAAATTCCGCAAGCGTCGTGGATGGTAGTCGACCATGCACAACATACTTTTGTGGAAGTTCAACAAGGCGTCTGGAGTGAAGGAGGCGTTGACTTGGGCATAGATCCGCAATCACATCCAGAACGTCGAAAATCACTGGAAGCTGGCTTCAGACCTTGTCGGTAAGAGCGGCATGCAGTTAAACTGCACGTCATGGCTGTTGGACCTGCGTGCTGACTAATGAGAGCAGGTGAAGAGGAATAACCCCATGCAGGCAAAGCTTCAAGGAAAGCCACTACCTTGGTTCGATGTCGCTATGAAGTTGTTTGCCCCTGATGCTGCATGTGGGGATGATGTGTACTGATATGAGAACTACCCATTCACGCAGGAAGTTAACAGTCCTAACGAGACGGATGACATTGACACAGATGGAAGTCTTGATGAGACTGAACGCCATGTACGTTGAAGGGGTATTTTAGACAGACAATTAGAGTGAGTGGAAAAGTAGTAAAGCATGCTACAAGACTAGAATGCATTGTTATGGACGATGGACTGAAAAGTGCATGGGGGCTTGCAGTAGAGGCAGTTATAGGAGATGACTACATACAATTTGATAATAAACTGCCGCTATTAGATGTTCTAAAGGATGACATGCCCCTTTGTGAGCTCTTTGTGTATTCTGCTGGCAAGCTGCGTGAGCAAGTGGCCAAGCACATCCTTGGCCGTGATCCGGCTACACCACATGCAAGGCTTGCTAATGTGGACACTCCGTCTCCGACGCAGGGTGCTCGTGACACCTAAGTCGCGATGGGGTCTCGCGGCGTCAGCCGGCGAATGGCGTTTGCTCAAGCTTAACAGCTCGCCGCCGATGCTGAAGATTTGGAGGAGAATTTGGATGATGTGGCATAATGTTGTATGGCTATGTATGTGGATATGGACAATTGTGCTAGAATCAATGTTTATTCATCAAATGTGCCCATCCTCTCCTCATAATCTGCCCACATAGCACGACTGATTTCTAACCTCATGCCTCTCATGACTGCATCCCCATGGAGACCACCACTTCTCGGAGTGCGTGTTGGCACAGAACCCTGCACACGACCATGACCTATTGCTTGAATGGGAAAGTTGACCGATTCTCGTTCGTGTATGAGGTTGTGCATGAAGAAGCATGACAAAACAAGATGTCCCTGGAACTGCACATCAAACGAGGGTATTCCATGCATGATTCCAAATCTACCTGTCAACACACCAAAAGCGCGTTCGATCATTGAACTAGCTGATGCATGGCGGAGGTTAAACAACTCCTCCCTGTCTAGTGGTGTTAGAGCACTTCCCAATTACTGCAGATGATACCTCGAGCCACGATATTGTGTGAGAAAGCCACTTCCTTTGGGGAAAGTAGCATTAGCTAGGGGATATTTGTTGGGAGGGAGGTTGAAGCCACGGTGGAGAGCATAAGCAAACATCCGCGCGTCATGCGCGGAGCCCTCCCAGCCGGTCGTAACGAAGGGGAACTTCAAATCTTGGTTGCATGCCGCCAGGATATTTTGCGTGACCTGTTGATGGTTGTTTATGTATGCGATGCGACGGTTCCCTTGAACAATAATTGGCATATGCGTGCCGTCGATTGCGCCAACACAATCGCGAAACCATGGTAGATAGTCACGCCGGTCGTTCCATGCCATTGGGAGGGGGTCTTCGATGCATGGCTGATGTATGATCACCTGTGACACGTTGAGTAGCGCGTTGACAACCTGCCTCATCACACGCGTGATGGTGCTGGCCCCGCGTTAAAAACTCTCCATCACCTGCCAGGATGACATGTCAAAACATACACACTGTGACCAAATTAGCACTTTCTCCTCCATGGTGATTCTGGAGTCACGTAAAGGTGTGCTCTCGCGTAGGTATGCTATGATGCTGTGCCACACCTCCATAGTCATCTGGCTCATGTTGAACAACCGTGCAGGATGCCCCATACGTAGTTCCGAGAGCCATGCCATTCCACTAACTGCTCCGTTGTGCATGGAATGTGCAAGTGAATGGTTCACTATGCGCTGGAGTAGCATAACAACAATGCAATGTAGGAGCTCCAGCAATTGTTCGCAGATAGCCGTTGCATGTTGAATTGCTGCACGACGAGCTTGAGAGCGTCTACGGAGGGAATCCATGGCGAGGGGTGAAGGACAGCTGATGCAGAATGAGACACCTAAGGAAGGAATGGAAAGAAGTAATAAACCTCATGCACGTGTCCTGCGCTTCAAATATGCGCCTCCGATAACGGGTTGCGACCCGATCTCAAGTGGTCCGCAGTTCGAACTCGTTAACTTGCACTAATTTCTAGGATAAATTTGTGTTGGGTGCCGTGTTTGACCCCCCTCCTGACGCGGACTGCCTCCCGCTGGGATTTGTACCTGGATACTGCCGATCCGCCTCCTGGTCACTCGGAGAACCCCATTCTGGAAGCGCCCTCCCATCGGATGTCTGTGTGATGGGGGGTGAACGTACAACATGACGTACGACGAAAAGAAACATGGAGAATCGTTCGTGAAAACCGGATGATGTTGGCATCAATTTGTCCGGTGCCGGACGAATCGATGCCAACATCATCCGGCGAACCAAGAATGCACCACACAACACACTGGCCAATGAGAAGCGCGAAAATTGTGATGGGTTCACTGGCGGCCGTAGATTCTGCACGATGCGTGCTCGATGTATCTCGCGGGTCTGTCATGTTTGGGTACTGTTCGTCTTAATTAAAGAAATGCGGGTGTGCCTATGACCAGTTTCGTCGAACCTGCAGAAAAGACACAAAGGTCGCTGTCGATTAGCATCGATGTCTACTCGGTCGGTAGAAAAGAACATGTGATAATGGTTTCCAACGATAGCAGGTCCTCGTACATCTGCGGCTTGAAAATAGGCATAAACTAGACATAAAAATCCAAAGTCGACATTTCTGGTTTACTGGCTACCGAAACGGGTACCTGCCATCGTCGCGATTTGGTTCAAGCACTTCGCGTCTATGCGAGTCGCAAACCAAGCAGTTCGCATAAATGTGCCCTAATTTCTAACGCATTGCGGCAGCCGTTGCTGCAAAGCCGTTGCATGAGCGCGAAATACCGCAGAGCGTTGACCGTTTTCGCGCGTACGCGTGCTGCAATACGGCACCCGCGTTATTTACGAAAATGACCGCGTACCTCAACGCGGCAGGATCGGTGCGACACCCTAGAGATGTTTCTGTCAGTTGTGTCTTGTGCCCGGCGGACGTCGATCCTGCCGCCTCGACCTACGCTGCTTTCGTCGCCGCCGCCAATGCCACGCTAGCGCAGTCACCACCAAAGGTAGTTGAAAGAGGACAGCTACGAGCAGCAGTGGCAGTGGCAACAGCAGTAGCAGCAGCAGTAGCAGCAGCAGCATCAGCAGCAGCAGCAACAGCAGCAGCAGCAGCAGCAGCAGCAGCAGCAGCAGCAGCAGCAGCAGCAGCAGCAGCAGCAGCAGCAGCAGCAGCAGCAGCAGCAGCAGCAACAGCAGCAGCAGCAGCAGCA